>JACXIM010008802.1:0-16088 GCA_014737505.1 Bombus sibiricus | reverse complement strand
TTCCGATTTCAAACTATTCAGAAATGACTCCATAAACTAATAATAAATAAGGAAGTTCGTCAATTTTGTCCCTTTGAAGTCTCACGTATATCACTGTAAAGTTAGCGTTTTTCTACTAATTTTACGCTCGTGTATCTTTATCTTTTTCTAAACTCTTCGGTAAGCTGTTCTTCTTTACGGTCGCTTACCCAATGCGGTAGCAGCGAAAGAACCGAACGACATCTTGTCGTCGGATCCCCCTCCCCCAGCACAGCCTCCCGCAATGGTAGCTCATCCCAGAAGAAGAAGCCCGGGTCGCTTGCTGCCGCCTCCGATTCCACCGACATCCTCTTTCCTACTCCGGTTTTCACCTCCTCCTCGCCAGACGCAGAATCACGCCCGGGGGCCTGGCGTACCAGCCAGCCGGTCAAATTCGGCTACCCTCAGCCACTGCGCGGCCAATGCCCGCCAACTTCTCCGAAATTCTTCATAAGAAAAATGTCAGATCCATTGAGGTTTCCCGAGGCATGGTACTACACCGCGAGAACCCATACCCGTCTCGTACTCCCCAAATTCCTTCCCTCTCAGCTCACATTACTTTATTTTGGATTTTTTTAATCGCGTTGCAATATTCTGCCTTCAACATCTGGGTCGTGTTGTTCAACATGTTCGCCAAATTTCATAGATGAGTCACATAAATAAATTGGAGTCACTACAATCGAAGATACTGTAGCGGTACATGAGTTTGAGAACAATTTAAGTCATGTTGTTGTTTTGCCTCGGGACATTGACACAGCCTTAATGCATGAAACGTAATGATAATTAAACTCCGGGCAAAATAATGTCGCTGCTACGTGCAACCGTCGAATAAAGACGAATTCGAATTTTCCGACTCTCCCCCGACCAGTATAAATAAACGGACGCGATCGCGAGCGAGCAGTTACTGTCCGAGTTATTATCCGAGTTATTGTCCGAGAGATTATCCGAGTATCTAACGGTATCTACGAGTATCTTTCTGTATCGACGAGCTATCTACCGAGTTATCAACGATTTTCAAAACTTTCGCCGTAGTTGAAGTTGAAGGGCCAGGTTGTGGTGTTTGAGAAGTACTATCTAAAGAATCCAAAGTAGCTTCAAAATCGTCGGTAACAGATTTATTTGCACCCCAGCAACATATATTCAATATATTCTTAGTTAATCGTGCTTTGATCCGATTTTGTGATCTATTATCCATATTTAAAATCTACGAATAAATTATAAGTATTTAATATATATATATTAAACTATACTTTTTAATAATACATACCATAATTTAATATTATGGTTGAAATTATGACATATATAGCAATTAATACAAACACATAGTGTTTACTTCTATTAACTTAGAAGCATATGTAAATTATTTTTCGAAACAAAATATTTATATGAAACAATAATAAAATAATGAAGTAACGTTGAGAATAGAATCTAGTTTAATTATACATACATACCCTATTAACAATTCCGTTTTTATCAATTTTATTAAATCTACTGTACTTAATGTAATTAAAAGTACTGTAATGAAAAAAACAATATACTTTAATAGAAATAAAATAAGTAAATAGCGAAGTATTTATTAATATTATTATATAGCATTATATTATATTATTATAATATTTATTAATATTTACTTACCTTTTACGTTTGCATAAAAACTAAAAAATTTTAAATATGAACTTTTATAAATGCCAGAGATAAAACAAGTCACAGAAATTAGTGTCTTTGAATGGCAAAATGCTTCAAATTAAGGAACTCGATAATCACTTTTTCGTGTCACAAGCGGGACTGTGCCAGTTTTCCTCCTTGAAAGTACATGTAGCGGCACATGAGCTAGAGGACAATTCGAATCATGTTGTTGTTTTTTGCCTCGGAGTATCAATACCGTTAGGATATACATAATATAATAATAAATAAACTCCGGGCAAAACAATGTCGCCACTACGAGCAACCGTCGAACGAAGACGAATTTGAATTTTCCGCCTCTTCCCCGACCAGTTTATACTATAAATAAACAGTACGCCTGCGTTCTTGTAATAAATAAATTTGTTTTATTTTTTGTGTACCTAGTGATTACCAGGCCTTTTCTATTGCTTCTGAATTTAAAATATCTTATGATTTATATATTTTGAAAACTTTTATGTTCACGGTACAAATATCGTGTATTTATTTTATTGTATACCTACTATTGTTTGTCGTTTTTTATTTAATTCTAATTTGATAGTAGAATTTCTTGAGAAACCTGTATTACTTTGAGCATAAAATTGTAATACTTCTTCCTCAAAAGTAGGATCCGATAGGATAGATAGCAATACTTTTTGCTCCTGCTTTCATATATTTTTGGATATGCTTTTCAGACACTTCCCATAAAGCTTGATTTTCTTTCAGCACGTCAACAAGTGGTTGTACCATTGGAAATAATGTAGAAAGATTACTAAGAGACAAAATAATGAAACAAATCATATGGAAGACTAAAATTAACTAAATAAAGAGAAAGTTTTATATTCTATAATCTATATTCTAGTGTTAGGCGCTTTTTCCTAAAACCTCACAAAAGAGAAACAGCATTGAGTGAAATATACAATTTCTTTGTAATTCGTTTCCTAATGTCGCGAGTAAAGAAATGACATTTTTCCGAACATTGGACAAAGGATAAATTTTTGCAATACCGATGTTTTTAGCAAAATTATGAACAGAGACAGATACGTTTTTCTATTACGCACTCTTTACTTCAGTAAAATTGAGTTAGCTAATTCCGATAGACTGATAAAAATTAGAGAACTTTGTGATAAGCTGTGTCGTTCTTTTCAAAATGGTTTTATTCCATTCCGTCATTTATCCGAGGATGAAAGTTTATTGCTAAAGGGGCGGTATATCATTTAATTGCTAATAATAAATAATAACTAGATGACAATTCTATTTTCCGTCGACCCTAGTGCAATTAAGAAGATGCATATAAATATAAATATAATATAAATAAAATATAAATATAATATAAATAAAATATAAATATAATATAAATAAAATATAAATATAATATAAATAAAATATAAATATAATATAAATAAAATATAAATATAATATAAATATAACATAAATATAATATAATATAATATAATATAATATAAATAAGTAAAAATGGTAAAATTTGATTAGTATAACAAATATAAATTATGCCTATGATCAGTCTAAAATATAACAAATGAAGTAGTCACGTTCATTGATATATTAAGAACACGTACATATTTTAATGATAGTTACATGTAGTTGCATGTAACATCATTTCTATATTACATACAAGGTATGATAAGTATTCTTGTTCTTAGGCGCAATATGAAATCAACAACATCCAGTTTAACAAATTATACCTTTTATTCGTTTTCCATCATGGAATAACGTGGTGGCGTCTTCCATATTGCACTGGACGTGCGTTGTAATCTACTCCTATCTATATTTTCAAACATTTCCGTTAAATCCGGTGTGCACCTTCTACTACCAAAAAATGTATGAACTGCTTTCTCCGGAATATATCGTTGCACTGCAAGTTGATTTTCACGCATGTGCGCTAAAATTGATAAAAATTCGAATACTCCATGCATTCTAATGTTTATTAACTCATTAAGTAAAACAATACTTACATTGTGCCTAATGTGGAATTGTATGCTTTGGTCTGGATTCATCGTCTGATTTATCGTTGTCAGGTTTACTACACAAAACGGAAGTGGTTGAACCTTGCTGTTTGGAGCCATATTTTGGCTAAAATATTGAATGAATAATAGCTTGTGCTTTTATAACAGAAGAATACTTTGATATTGTTTGTAATGTTACCTGCGATGTAATCATCTGATGCTTAGTTTTCATTACTTCATCTGCAGCCTTATTCTGTTTCGCTAATAAAATTTGTTTGGCTTTTTCCGGAGGTTCTGTCTCTCTAGCAGTTCTGTCTACGCTTTGTCCTTTTCTTTGAGATTTTCTAGTTGCCTTTTCAAATGCCTCAACTCTTTCCTTTATCGGTACCTTGTCATGTGGATCGAATAGGGCATTCGATTTGTACGTGTATTTTATCTCCTGGAATCTCTTGTTTGTCATCGCTTCTTCTAGCTTATGCATCTTCTCTTGTGAAGTTATTGGCGTCCGTGATGTAAATTTGGGTTCATTATTTTTTCCTATACTACTAGCCAAGTTTTTATTAATTACTACAGCTTTGTTTAATTTTATTTGTGATAAAGGTTGTACAATTACGGTAGCGTTCATCATGTTCTGCGTATAAGAAGAATTGGTGTTCATCGTGGAACTCATAAGAGGAGTAAATTTCACACGTGCATCCTCGCACATTGAAAGTTCTTCAATATCATTTCCTGTTGGTGCAATTACTGTATCATCAATAATATTAGAATTTTTACTTATTTTAATTTTTTTATTTTTGAAATTGTCCCGCTTAAAACACTCTTTTCTGTTTTACTTTGTAGCTTTGTAGCGACTTGAATGTCTTTTTCATCGGAATTACTTCTAGCACTTTCCTTTTTTTTTAGATTGGCTTCCATGTTCCCTCTAAAAATTTAGAATATATTTAACAACGTTATAATAGTATTTATATACACAATGTACATACATTAAGCAATTAGATTTCAACGTATTAATTAAACGACATCAAGCATTATTAGGTACTATATATAAAGGTTAGTATTAATTAGTAACATAAGATTTGGGGTAAGATTAAAAGTATTAAATTTCATCATAATATGATACAAACATTTAAAACTTTCGTCGTGGCTGAGGTTGAAGGACCAGGTTGTGGCCTTTGAGCAATACTATCTGAAGAATCCAAAGTAGCTTCAAAATCATCGGTAATAGATTTATTTGCACCCCAGCAACATATATTCAATATATTCTTAATTATTCGTGCTTTGATCCGATTTTCTGATCTATTATCTATATTTAAAATCTACGAATAAATTATAAGTATTTAATATATACATTAAACTATACTTTTTAATAATGCATATGTAGTATCAGACCCGAACGAACCCTCCAAAATGTAGTAACAATCCCGGACGAACCCCCAAGAATGTACCAACCCAGGACTATCCCCCAGGACTGTACTGATATCGAAATATGTTCTTTGCAAAGCAAGGACAAGAAAGGAAGGTTTACTTGAAGTTAAACTTATTTTTATTCGTACAAGCAATACTCAAAACAAACGGACCACAATATCGTTATACGTCTTACTCCACGTCTTACGGGCACGTCTTACCCTAACACTCCGCGTCTTACGGGTACGTCTTACCCTGACACAACTTCTGTCTTCTCAGGTCAAAAACTACTGACCATCAACCCTCGCATCCTTCTCCCACTCCAACACTCAATTAGCCTTGACGTCATCAAGGCATACCCTCTTAATTACACACTCTCTCTCTTTCTCTCTTACCAAGCACCCTAGCGGATCTTAGTCTATCCCTTAAATTTACGACTTATACTACTCATACTTAAACCTACAATAGACCCAATGTGTACCCACCTCTTCCCGATACTACACATACCATAATTTAATATTATGGTTGAAATTATGACATATATAGCAATTAATACAAATACATAGTGTTTACTTCTATTAACTTAGAAGCATATGTAAATTATTTTTCGAAACAAAATATTTATATGAAATAATAATAAAATAATGAAGTAATGTTTAGAATAGAATCTAGTTTAATTACACATACATACCCTATTAACAATTCCGTTTTTATCAATTTTATTAAATTTACTGTACTTAATGTAATTAAAAGTACTGTAATGAAAAATACAATATACTTTAATGGAAATAAAATAAGTAAATAGCGAAGTATTTATTAATATTATTATATAGCATTATATTATATAGCATTATATTATATTTTTTTTTTATTTAGTCCGTGCCTTTCGGCTTTGGACGAACTTCCGGTTTACATTTCTTACATTTATTGTATCCTTAGCCTATTCTTATCTCTATTAGCTAAACCTAATTGCCCAACTGCAACTTCTAACTACACATTATTGCTGCTTTGTTCCTTGGTCTCCTTGCTGTGCTGCCTTCCTGTCATTCCTCCCCGTCTTGTATTGCTCTTGCCCTTCTCTTCTCTACTATTGCTTTCAATTCCCTTAGTCCTTCACCAGCCTCATTCAGTGTTTCTTCCATGTCTTTTGGACCACCCGTTATCTCGCATTCTTCTATTATATGTCTCAGATCCTCTTCCTCCCTTTCACATAGTCTACACCTTTTTTCTCCCTCCTCTTTCCAGTATTCCCTCGCCTTTGTCTCGTTTCCACACCTGAATCTGGCTATAATTTTCCTGTCCTTCCACTTCATCCTCCCTTCCAAGTACTTTGATATCTCATCTTTGGTTATATTTCTGTAGTAGCTGTTATATCTGGATTCCCTTATCCTTTTCCTCCTCTCTTCTGTTTCTCTCTTCCTTCTTTCTTCTATAATTTGGTCTACTGTCAGCCTTTCTTGCTCTTCTCTTGCTTCCCTCTGTGCCCCTCCATTTTTCACCTCTTCTAGTTCCTTCTTTCTCTTTCTTTCTCTTTTCCCTTCCTGTCCATTTCCCCAATTCCTCTCTCTTTCCTTTATGCACTCTTTTACCAGCTCCTTTTTCGATTCTAGGGTTTTCCCCTCGTACCTTGCTGCTCTTTTTAATGCTTTTTCCTTGATTTCTTCTATCTTGCACTCTTCAATCAGTATGTAGTTTGGTGTTGTCCTATTTAGACCTAAGATCCATTTCACGTATCTTCTTTTTATCCTGTCTAGTCTTTCTTCCCTGTTCCAGCCCCATACCTCTGCTCCAAACAGCGCCACGCTCTCTACCAATGCTCCAAACAACTTCATTCTTCTCTTGTAGTCCTGTCTGAATATTTTTTCTCCCACGCTCCATGTTTTTTTCATCGCTATCATTGCTCTCCTTTTCCTGTCCTGCATATGCTTCTCATTACTGCCGTTTTTCTGTAATATGTACCCTAGATATCTTATCTCGTCGACTTCTTCTAATCCTTGCTCTCCCCATTTCCATCTTCATTGCCTCCTTTTATTCCTTCTTTTTTCGAATACTACGATTTTTGTCTTTTCAGTGCTCAGTTCCAATTCGGCTTGTTTTAAAAATTTCTTAAATCTCCCTAACATGTCCTTTAGCTCCTCTTCTCTATCCGCCATCAGCACAATATCATCTGCGTACGTCAGAGACCATACCTTTTTTCCTCCTATCGCTATGCCCCCAGCTTGTCCTTTTCTTAGCTCTTCTTCCAGCCCTGCCACGTAGATGTTGAATAACGTCGGGCTCAGCGGGCACCCTTGCCTGACTCCCCTCACTGTCCAGAATTATTCTGTGTTGTGGTTCTTGATCCTCACCACATTATTTGTTTCCGTGTATAATTCTTTAATCGTTCTGGTTAGTTTTTCGCTAACCCCCATCTTTTTCATTTTCTCCTCCAATTTCTCTCTGCTTAGCCTGTCGAACGCCGATCTTAAGTCCGCAAAACATGCAAACAGCTTCCCTCTTTCTTTACTTAATTGTTTGTCAATGATGTGATTTATCACAAACACTGCGTCGATTACTCCTTTTCCTTTTCTAAATCCGAATTAGCTCTCTTCCAATTTGGTTTCGATCTCTGTATACTATCCCTGCATAGATCTTGTATGCTGTGTCCATTAACGTTATTCCTCTGTAACTCTTCGCTACTCTCCTGTCTCCCTTCTTGTATATCGGACATATTATACCTTTTTTTCCAACCTTCTGGTATCCCTTCCCCATTCCATATTTTCCCTAGTAGCTCCCATAACGCTTCTCCCACTTCCTTCGGTGCGTACTTCCATACCTCATTTTCTAACCCGTCTTCCCCCGTTGCTTTCTTCTCCTTCAGGTTTCTTAGTTGGTGTATCACCTCTTCCTCCTCTATATTATCTTCCCTCTCCTCTCCTATTTTCTCTTCCTTTCCATGCGCCTCTGTTTTTATGTCCTCTTTGTGCTCTTTTCCTTCTAAAATCTCCATAAACTGATTCTTCCACTCTTCCTCGCTTATTTCTTCATCTATACCCTCTCTTCTTCTTCTATATTTATTTATGTATTTCCATACTTTTTGTTCTGTTTTGATCTTCTTGATTTTCTCCATTTCCTCTTCTTCGTGTCTTTCCTTTCTTTCTTTGCACCACTGTTTGAATGCCTTTTTTCCCTCCATGAGCTCTTCTCTGCTGCATTTTCCTTTCATGAACTTCGCCATCTTCCTTCTCATCTCTCTTTTCCTCTCTTTCCACTTCTTGTCGTACCACACTTTCTCTCCCATGCCCTATTTCCTTATCTTCACTTTCTTCTTTGGCATTCCTCCACTGTTCCTCCCTTGTAGTTCCAGTCTTTACATTCCTCCAAGTATTTCTCCACGCTTTCGTTTGTCCATTCTCTTCTCTCCTTCTCCTCTTCTTTCTTCTCCTCGTTTTTTTTCTAATTCCGGCCCCCCTATTTCTATTTCTAATGGCATGTGGTCCGACTCTGTTCTCTTTCCGACTTTCATGTCGATTATTTCTTCTGTCGCCTCCTGGTTGCCAATCACATAGTCTATTACTGAGTTTCCTCTCTCCCCAATATAAGTCCGCTCCTCTCCTTCTTTGTCCCTGCCATGGACTATCGTCCAGCCTCTCTCTTCCAGGTACTTTAGCAGTGTTATTCCTTCCGCGTTTATTGTCTTGTCTTTTGATCGCCTGCTTCTTTCTTTCCCTAGGTCCTCGTTTATGGGCCCTCCCTCTTCTCCCGTTCTTGCGTTCCAGTCTCCGCCGATGATCATCACTTCCTCTTCTCTTCCGTCTACTCTTTCCTCTATTTCTTTCCATGTCCCTTTTGTGTCTTGATTATAAACCACCATTATCCTGAACGTCTTATCATTGTATGCTATTTCCCTTTCCACTATGTTGTCACTTATTTCTTTGTATTCTAATTCTCTCAGTTCCTTTTTTATACCGGTTACTATCCCCCCCTTTGCTCTTCCTTTCTTCCTTGTTCTCCTTGCTGCCCTGCATCTCAAGTCAAATTCTTTTGGTAGTCTATATTTTACTTTCTCCCAATTGTCTTCCTATATCCATTTTACTTTCTCCCAATTGTCTTCCTATATCCATGTTTCTGTGAGTCCGATCACGTCGAATGTCTTTAAATATTCCCACACCTCCTTGTCTTTGCCTATTAGTCCTGCTATGTTCCAAGAGCACATTTTCATCCCCTTCGTACTCCATCCCCCTTTTTCCCCTTTTTTCATTTTTCTTCCCCCCTCTTCCTTTCTTCCTCCAGTCTCTCTTTATTTTCGTTCCACCTGTACCAACTGTTCTCCACTTTTAGCTTCTTGCAGCCTACCCTTACATATTCTCCCTTTTCCCTTCTTGCTCTGGCTTCTCCTCTTATTTGATGTTGTATCTCCCTTTCTTTCCTCGTCAGGTCGTCGTCTATGTAGACACCCTTTTCCAGTTTTCTCCTTCATTATTCTTATTTTCTCCTCCCTCGACTTCATCGTCGCCACCATTATTGTCCTCCTGTCTCCCACCCTTATCACCTGTGCCCTTTCTACTTCTACCTCTAATCTCATTCTTTCCCTTATGAACTCTTTTACCGTCTCTTCGTTGCTTCCTTCTCTCCAGACCGCACCCTTGATCACTATGTTCCTTCTCCTTTTCATTCTCTCTTCCCTTTCCCTTTCTTCCTCGATTCTTTTGATCCTGCTCACTAATTCCTTCCTTTCCCTTTCCCACTCTTCTCTCTCTCTGGCTCTCTCTCTTTCTGTTCTTTCCCTATCCTCTTTCAATTCTCTCTTCAACTCCTCCAGTTGCATTTCAAACATTCCTTTTAATTCCTTCATTATTGTCTCGATTCCCTTTTCCACTTTCTCCACTTTTTCCATCATTACCTCCCTTCCTTTTTCTCTGGTTGGCGACTCTTTTCCTGCCAGGCTGTACCTGTCCATCGTGTTTTTGAAATCCTCCTTTTCTCCCGTCTTACCCGTGTTTCTTGGTCTTCCTCTGTTTGTCGCCATCTGTTGTTTTCTTGCCTTACTTTCTGCTGCGCTTCTCACTACCTAACCTCTTCTCTTTTTGGTTTCTTTTTTTCTTACTCGTATTTCACCCTCGTTTTGTCTCCTTTTTCGCTTTTCTCTGCTTCCTCCTCGTATGCCCACACTTTATTTTCCTTTCTTCGTGTTACTTTACGCTTCCTTTTCCTTTTTCCCTTCACACTTCACTTTTACCACAGAGCTCTCCGTCCACGTGTTACCTTCGCCCCGAATCAAACGGGAAGTCGCATTATATTACATTATTATAAAATTTATTAATATTTATTTACCTTTTACGTTTGCATAAAAACTAAAAAATTTTAAATATGAACTTTTATAAAAGCCAAAGATAAAACAAGTCACAGAAATTAGTGGAAGTAAGGGAAACGGGACTCTGTCTTCCTATTGACTGAAAAATGCAGCATTCATGACATTTCAAATCTATTTTTTGACATTATCTTTTTCGGGAAAGTTTGCGTATATGCAGGATCATGGGATCAATATAAACGTAAAGATGGTAGTCTAACCAGCCCCATCCATATAATCAGCCCAAAAAATCTTTTCATTTTATTTTTGTTTGTCACAGTCTACCTTTCTGTAGACCTTTCAGCAGGTCTACCTTTTCTGTTCAGGGACTTGGACCAACGGTGTTGGGCTCCAGGTTGGCCAATGTTCTTCATTCTGTTGGAGCTACTCTGGTCCCTTTTTCCAAATGGTCGGGCGCAGGAATTCCTTGGACGTCTGACCTCGGGAGATAAGATCCGATGGGTTATCGGCGCTAGGCACATGACGCCAGTTGGCGATGTTGGTCTTAGTTTGTATATCGGCAACGCGATTCGTCACAAAGGAATTTAAGGTGTGCGGCGAGGACTTGATCCACTGGAGCACGACGGTGGAATCAATCCAATATACGGTCCAAGAGACCTTGATCGTTAGGGCCTTCTGTATAGAGGAGATCAAGGAAGCAGAAGAAGTGCTCCACTTAATTCGAGCCGTGGTATGGTCAGCGATTTGAGTGGCGCTACCTTTGACCGCACCGTAAGAAGTCGAGTCCAGGCATGGTTGCCAAGATTAGTCGTTCTGAGGTAGACGCAGGCGCCATATGCCTTCTCGCTAGCGTCACAGAAGCCGCGCAGTTCAATTTCTGTTGCAGATTCTATGATGGCTTTCCGCGGGAATCTTACATTGTTTAGCAACGGCAACTGTGCATGGTACCTGTTCCATTCAGTGTTTAAGTCTGTTGGAAGGAATTCGTCCCAATCCACCTTCAATGCCCAGGCTCGTTGTAGTAGCATTTTGACTCGTGCGATTACCGGAGCGAGCAATCCCAGTGGGTCATAAATTTTTGCGATCACCGAGCTAATTTACCGTTTCGTGTGGTGGGCGGTCCCTCGTCAATTTCCCAGAAGCGGGCGAGATCCGCTTGTGGATCCGTTGTAGTTGCGTGAAATGCGCTCGATGTCGATTGAGCGATGACCCAAACCGAATCGAGTCGAGAGTTTGCAGGGGCAAGTCGGTATCGTTTGATTGATTGATATTGATTTGTCCGACGCATAGTAATGCTGGTGTTGGTCCCGCGCTCAATAAGATTTCGATCGAGCCAGGCCTATAGAATCTTGGATCGGATAGCTGGAGATTCCTGGGTATGTGAATCATTGAGCGATCTACGGGTTGATCTGGGACCAATGTCGTTATTGTCGGTATGACCAAAAAAGTCAATGTACGTTTGTAAGTGCCTTCCATGGAGGCTATCGTGGCTGTGATCGAGTGCTTCGAAGTCGTCGTTAGGGCATCAAGGAATCCGAATGGGACGGAACATCTCCCCTGCTTTATACCGAGTGATTTTGCCAACTTTTCGGTTATAAAGTTCATGCTAGAGCCGATGCTTAGCAGAGCTCTACATTGGATTGGTTGTGCCTTGTGATTAAAAATGTTGAGTTGGGGTTAGGTTGGGGTTAGGTTGACACTAACAGGTCGTGATGCAGTAGGGCAGATGGAGACGAAACCGGTGATTCGATCCCTTTTGAAGTCATCGTCTTATATAGTTATTTCTTCCCTAGTCGTTGAGTGTTAGATGTGGGATTTGGTGTAAATTTCCGACCTCTCCGCGGAGACGAGGGTGGTGTTTGATTAGGCGAGGACGGGGGGATTGTATACGTAGTTGCATTTTCTCCTCATCTCTAATAAAAAAAAGAAGGGTTGCACATTTGAATGTAGAGTCATGTGCAACGGTAGAGAATTCTTATAAACTGTTATGAATTGTTTGAGGATATTGCAGAACAAACGAACTGTTACGTCGCGTGAGATGGTCCGTGCGACGTCCCTCGTTGCCTGGCCGCCAAGGGTCCGCGTTCCGTTATTCATACCCCCATTAAACCTAAGGACTCACTATAAGCTTAAGCTTCTTAATTTAATATTTTTAACTTGATCTTTATAATTTAATCTTATTAACTTGAAGGAATCTCTAATCCTGTAAATGTTTTCGTTTTGTGGATGGTCCTTCGAGCCGGATCACGTGTCAAGTGAAAAGTGCACGCCAGTGATACCCACTACCATACAGTGCCACGTGAATCTAACCTAGCTATTCCAACAACTACGATACACTACAAATCGAGCCACCTTCGGAGAAGAAACGCCTATATCGCGAAGCAATCGCCAATCCAGAATCCGCGGCAACAATGGCAAGCGAAGGCAAACTCACCGCCTTGGGTTGAAGCCAAGGCTATTATACCGGCCGATTCACGCTCTTATCGAAACGACTGGACGAATACGAACAATCCAGTCATCAGGAAGAGTCTGATTTAATATTCATTGAGCATCGTCTGAACGAAGCTTGAACGGGATTCGAAACCATTCAACGCGAGCTACAAGAATTGGACGAGGAGGAACATGCGCGCGGCCTCGAGATAACGGACCAGTATTTCGATTTAGGAATGCGGGTAAGCCGCCATCTAAGTAGCATACGACTAGCATCGCCGTCGAAACCGACAAAATACGAATCAGGAACTGGTTCCGGGCCGATATCAATGAAGTTACAATTATCAATGATCGATCCACCCTTGGAATTTCTTGAGGTTGACGAAGAGCGCGTCTTCCAAGGCATGTTACATGGACCGGAGCAATGTCGGCGGAATACGCTGGGTGCAAAAATTCTCATTCCAAGTCCATCAGCGCTTCTTTAATCGCGCTTGCCACGTGTGGTCTAGCGTTGTCACGTTGGAGGACATTATTTTCCGCCTATTACTGGTTACTGATGGCCTTTTTTTTGCATCAATTCGTCGTTTAATCGCCCCAGTTACCGTTGATAAAATTTAGGATTAATCGTTTCAACAAATTCAGAAGCTCATGATACACCATATCCTACGCCTCCCATATCCTACCAAATGCATAACACTATTTTTTTTCCATAGATAGTTCGTTTTGATGTCGATTAAAGTTCTACGGGGTTCCACCTACGATTTACCCCGTTTGGGGTTTTCATCTCCATTTATGATTGTTGAGAATTTTGGATCTTTGAAGCCAAAATAAAGTTACAGGAACACAAAATTTACACTTTCAATTAATATTGAAATAGTTATACATTTATTTAATGGACGATCTCTATTATATTTATCGATACTCATTTGCACGTGTCTCAGCACTTTCTTCGATACCCGACTGTTTTCCGACTGTACCAGATGCTTTTAACGACAGAACTGTTTACATTCATCTGTTTTCGAGACGTCGCGCACACACATACCTCCACACACTGATACCCCCATAGAAGTATCCCCACTGCGCATCCAACCTAGTCCAGCACAGAAAATTACACATATCTCAACAATGATACGGCACAGAATGCTTTTCTCATATGTTTAACAAGCGCGGATTTATTGAAATGTTAATCTTGAAGAGGAAAATAGTGTAGGATCTTATACTACAATTAGTTTATTTACAATAAATGCATTATACAGATTTTGATTAAACAGGAAACGATTAAACAACCGTTTAAAGTGAACTAATTACAACAACGTGCTATAATTAAGACAATTAGATAGTTAATTCGCAACTCTCGTCACCACGGATCCAACGATTCACACTCTCCGGCTTCTCCACTGACACTGACTGTTAATTCGTCTTTCTCCCTTAGTACCCTTTTGTCTTTTTTCTTAGCCCCACCACGCACGTGTTCCGCAACCGCTCGTGGCCAGTATCACGTAGGCCTTTTCCACGAAACTATTCGATTGAAGGACCGACGACACATTGATGGGCCTGTCGGCACTTTGGTTTCCTCGCGACATTGTTTATAATCGCCCGATATCTCTTAGGCCTTTCGTCCACGATACTACAGTACTTTACAATTTGTCCATTCGGTAAATCTTTCTAACTTTATTGCTAATTAACATGGCCAATGCAGTACTAAAGCCCTGTATTTAAATTTCTAAGCCCTCATTTTGCCTTTTACATTTATTTACAATATTTTATGAGTAAACAATGAGAAATATTTGTTTCATCACATAGAACGATTTTAAGTGCGACTCTCTGTATAAATCATTCTGTATAGTTATGTAATTATTTCATTCTAACGGGTTGTAATTAATTGTAAATGATTCTCATATGTAAAAGCACGATCACTGAAACAGCAGATACGTATAGGGGTTGTGTTGTTTTTACAAGGGATATCCTACCTTTTCCGATTGTCCATTTGCATTCCCCATTCTTTTTTTTTACACACTTTTACTGGTTATGTTATAAACTGACACTACATTTGATACAGAATTCAAGGAGAAATAAGAACATACTTAATATTTATATAAACTTTACAAGTTTATATTTTCTAAATTTTATATTCTATAAGTTATGCATGTCACGGAAAGCATACGGAAAATCGCTGTAATTAATTATGAAAGTTATAGAAGAAAATCTAAAGTTATACAAGGAATCTAATTACATCTTTTATTAATTATTGTTGAGGTATTTTGAAAACAAACTAATAGAGTACAAGTCTACCCAACATTTCATTCTTTTATTTCTCACTAAATTTTGGAAGTAAGTAAGTGTCCCTTCAAGGGAAAATTTTAAATAATAATGAAATTGACAAAATTCTGTTATTACGGTAAACAATTCATTATACCGTCATAGAAGTTACAAAATTTGTTAGTAGAAATGAAAAGATAGAAACATAATTACTTAGAAGTGCTACAAAATATAAAACAAGAAAGAGCAGAGAACAGTCGCATTAGCAAAAAAAGATTTGCTAAAATAGTAGGTCTTGCGATACACCGTACAATGTATTTTGCAACGATGTAAGCATTTGCAACATGCAACACTGCAACGTTGGATATCATTCACATCTCAACGTAAAGAAAAACGTATAGAATTCATAAAGACACGTGTACAGTGTACAATGTAGAAGACATTAAAGACAAGTTGTATTTTGCGATGAAAAAGAATCCGACTCCAATGCAATCCGTCCAGATGAACGGAATTGTAGAATATCCAGGAAGTTCCTAGCCAACAATGTATTATCTTCTATATTATAATGTGTCGTATATCAACATACGTTGGAGATATCTATAACAAGTCTAAAAATATAGATATTGGTCATCATATAGTCGAAAACTCTATGCCGATTGGACAATGACACAGCAACGTTTTGAACTTGTGATATCTATTTATGTGATGGGGAATTTGAATAATTGGCAGACTCGTAAATAATTATTAGCAAAAAATAAAAGATAAAAATTTGCGTTTTGAAGTTTGACATAGTAAACGTGCAAAATTATATACAGATACATATATAACAAGAAGAAAACTATAACGATTCCAATCTTTCGTTTGTGCACTCAAATCACATGATCGCGTGAATAGTACGCAGTTTTGTAACAACGTTACTCAAGGAAATGGACCCAATTATTTTCGTCAGATATGCAATGCAGCACATCAATTTTCTAATCGTGAAGACGAGATTTTCATTATTTCACAAACGAGTACATTTGTATACTTGGAATGTAGAATCATGCTTTATCTGTGAGGAA
>JACXIM010008801.1:0-16065 GCA_014737505.1 Bombus sibiricus | reverse complement strand
TTAATTACTTTGTTTTCACAAATGTTTGGCAGTCAAACTGCATGCCCCGAAGAAACTTACAATTCTAGAAGTATTTCGATTTATGTCTGGGTTTTGGAAAGGTCCTTGAGTTTATTAGGCGCTCTTAAAAATCACGGAGAAAGCGGGTAGTCATCGAATGGGAAAAACGGCCATATGTCTACCGAAGAGGACCGCTTTCTTTAATACTTGTACTGTAGACAAGTAAGTCGAGTACGACTTAGAATTTGGAGGAAAGCACATTTGCTATTCCGTTGACAGTGGATTCGTTGATCATTGTCATTAGCATCTCGAATATCTAATTACCACAGTTACTTGTCAAATTCTGTAATAATCATAATTGTATTAGTAAATATCTCCTGTATTGCATAACGACAATGTTTAATTCAAATGGAGATTCATTACACGCCCCTAACCCTAATAAGAACTCGACGTATATATAACAAGGACAGATTACTCGACGATATCGTAATCGTTGGACGACCGGTCGGCTCGGAAGACCTTTCCGAATCGCGTTTACAATCTCTGCGCAACGGAATTGACATTTCGCAGGCGTCAGCAGAGATGACCACGACCACAACGATGTCATAAATTACTCGATAGACGAACGGTAATTATTATTCTTCTTATTCGATAAATGAACGGTAATTATTCTCACTCGATTAACGAACGGTAAATATTCTCATTGACTTCCCTGAGTCGCTGATTATATCCGTGTTATTATTATATCCGTCGGAGATGAAAAAAGGTCGGGGGGCTTTCTTTTGAAAATGTTTGGGAAGATTCTCAACGTTTGTTCAACTGCCGACTTTGTTTACAATTTAAATTGTCTTAATATCGTTATAAAAACATAATTAGATAAATATAAAAACATGGTTAGATAAGTTTTCGCAAGATATAGCTTTTAGCGGCTTTAACTGCCTTTCACTTCAAATACTGTAAAAATGGTCTCAAATAGACGTTTTAAATTACCTTGATTTGAAAAAAATTGTCAATTTTACTTTCGCGCTACAGATCGTGCGGATCGCGGGACGTGACAGTCATTATCAAATAAGAAGGGACGTAAAGGTAGGAGACAGGTGGAAAGGCCCGTTGAGGTTAATATCTCTACACAAACTTCCCCTCCAGCGGTCGAGGTTGAGGAAGGGAACGGGGACGCGAGAAACAGGGTGCCTGGTGAACAGAGTAACAAAAGAAAAACTGTGTCGCCGTTCGAGGATAGGAAGGTTGACAGGATGAAAAGGGCGAAAAGATGCGATACCTCGTATGCGGAAGTATATAAGGTGAGGAAAAGGGGCGAAGTTGGTCCCAGGGATAGAGAAACCTATGACTCTGGAGGCGAATGGATTGTCTAGCTGAGTAGAAAAGAAAGAAGACAGGTGAGATAGAGGAGTAACAACGAGGAAAGGAGACCACCGGCCAACGAAGGCCGGAGGGAAAGGTTGCCTAGAACTCGAAACAGACCTGAGGCCCTCTTGGTGAAAGTCCGGGAGAGTGAGGAATGACTCCAGACGTATACAGATCTTATGGTAGCGAAGTAGCCGCTTTGTGAGAGCACGGGCGTCAGACGGACGAGAATCGGCGATATCCTGGTGGAACTGAAAGCGGGAGTCAAAGGGGGAGATATTCACCTCAAGATAAAAGAGGTAACAGGGGACAAGGTCCTTATTTCTCCCCTCCAGAGTAGGGTATCAATGGAGATTAGGGACATCGACCCGCTTGAAAGTAGGGAGGACCTTAAACAGGACATCGTTAGTGGGCTGATGATCAAGGATGCCAGCGAGGTCGAGGTAAATCGTTGAGAACGGCAACGTGGGGCACGCAAACGCCGATTGCTGTGGTGCCGGTCTCTAATATCTCAGACAAGGATGGGAACATGAAAATAAGAACTGGCCTCACTATAGCCACAACGCGGGTCCTCCGTAAGGTAGTTAGATGCTATAGGTGCCATGAGATTGGGCACAAGTCTAAGAAGTGCACGATCAGCCCTGGCAAGGAACGATGCCGTAAATGCGAATGGATCATACGATGGTAAACTGCAGTAACACTACTAGGTGTACGTTGTGAAGTTAAGGGTCTGAGGTACGGACTAGAAACGTTATGGGGCCGTTGGCGTGCCCCACGTGTAGGAAACTGATTTAAAGAGGGACAGTCAGAGGACAGGCACCCTGAAAGTTCTGCAAATCAATCTCAATAGGAGTAAGCTTGCGCAGGACCTGATGCAGCAGTTTGCTTGGGAGCGCCGAGTCAAGGTTGTGATCATCTCAGAACCTAATCGACTGCTCCCGTTCTGGTATAACGATACGAAGAGGGATGCGTCCATCTAGGCCGTAAGGTTCAATGGCCTCCACCCCAGCGAAGATACGTTGGCTGAAGAGGAGAGATATGTCGGGTTCAAGATAGGGGAAGCGTACTGCGTGAGTGGCTATTGTTCGCCCAACGTCAGCCTGAACATCTTTGACGAGTACGTGGGGAGACTCGACATATCCATTGGGACAGCCGTGAGAAGATACAAGGAAGTTATCATCTCAGGAGATTTCAATGCAAAATCTAAGGCGTGGGGTGGCACCAAGACTGACAGAAGGGGCAGGATGCTGTCAGTGGTTCTGGATAGGAACCGCCTTGCTCCTATTAGGGTCGGTAAGGGTTCGCGCAATTCGTATAAAAATAAATAAACTGAACGTTATAATTTTTTAATTTACCAAGCATTACTTGATAATGAGTACTAAGTGGAGAATTTAATTTAATTAGAAACTTGGTCTGCAAAGTTTCTGTAAAAAGAGATTTAACGAAGGTAAATATTTTATACATATAATTTTATAAAATGAAAAGGTTCATATACATATTAGTTTTGTATGAATAATTTTAACCTAAAAATTTGTTGTAGGATGTGTTACGCCACGAGACTCACCACAGGCCGTATTCTTAACCGTCGCTCGTGGCACTACAATGTCGCAGCCGAACCGTCTCAATCGGCCCGACAAACATACAATGTACAGACAAGAGCGAGTTCCAGAACCTTCGAATCGGTCCGTTATTTTAACGACGCACATAAGGTGATACGCGTGATCATGGCGTGATCGGTGGCGTGACCCGAGCATTGGTGGGGGTCGCTTCCCAGAGAACACAAAGGGACCATCGAAGGGCAATCGGTATCGATCGAAGATCCAACTAAAACGCATTAACCAAGTCTAACGAGAAAAGCCAAGTCGCTTCGACTACTAACCAGATCAACCAATTCTTGTAAAAGTCGAGTTCGATTAACATCAAAATATCTGTACAATATCTCAATAATTTGTGACGTGCTCGTTGCATTATTTATACATTTTAGAATATACCATTTTTGTTAACCCTGTTAATACAGTGTTAATATCATTTAACCACCTCCGTTATCTTAACCGAAACAGGGGAACGACTAATTCGCGGCGTCGATTATCAAAATCGTAGCGAGAATTTACGCCTCTCGCTGACGCGCTTTCCTCGCGATCGCGTCTCTCCGCGAACGGTCGTAACAGGATGAATGGAGTATTCAATATGTAAAATTAAATCGTAATAGTAAATACAGTTTTATTATTTTGTGTTTTTTGTATTTTCATTACATTTTTTATTTTCATATACATAACCGTCTTTCATTTAAAGAAGTATTTACTTTCTCAAGGACTTTTCATACAAATTTGAATAATAACTGCTATTTTTGATGTCTTATTTTAACCTTTGTCCTTGTTTGTTTGGGTTACTGTATCGCGTATTTCCTTTTAGTTGTTACGCGCTGTACTTATTTTGTGTGAATAATCTAGAAATCGGTGAGGTCTTGCAAATGAAATGATTTGATGTAGAAAATTCTTAATTCTCATAAAATAGTTCTGAATTGCCATGACTGAGTGGAAACAAAGAAGCTCGGAAATGCAGTATAAAATAAACCGCTTCGCTAATGTTCGTTGAGAGAATACATTGCATATTTCATCTAATATTAGTTACTTTTTGTACTTTTATTTCACTTATCTGATAGGCCATAATCTTTTAGGAATAAATTTTTATAAATTCGTTTCCTCTTTGTTAAAGTTATTTTTTCTTGTTTAATTCATCTTTTATTATAGACTGTCACATTTCAATAAGAAAAATTCTATTTATTTAATATTATTTATGTGTATTGCTATATAAAATTATTTGTGGCCTATTTATACTTAAATTAGAAATGTTTAAATTCAGGCTTTGAATTAGTATTTATATAAATTATAAAATATTTAATAAATTATATAATAAATATGTAAAAATATATAACAAGCTATAAATTATGAAAATTAAGTTATAAATTTAGTCAAAAGAATTTCGCAGGAGGCAGTCAATTTCAAACAGTAAAGGAATCAAATTATAAAGTTATGGCAAAATAGCACAATTTAGTATAAAATTATTAAAGAATTGAGTACATCGAGGCATAATAGATATTTTACAAGGGAAATAACATATGAAATATAAATGTTACGTCATGTAGGACATCTGCACTCCATCCCTCGCTACCTGGCAGCCGACAGCCTCCTACAGTCATCCCTATCCTCAATAGACCCAAGGACCCACCATAAAACGTTAACTTTAATTCTTTTGTTTCCACACATGTTTGTCAGTCAAACTGCTTGCCCCGAAGGAACTTACAATTCTATAAGTATTTTCGGTTTATGTCTGGGTTTTGGAAAGGTCCTTGAGTTTATTAGGCGCTCTTAAAAATCGCGGAGAAAGCGGGTAGTCACCGAATGGGAAAAGCGGCCACATGTCTACCGAAAAGGACCGCTTTTCCCCAGAAAAGTGGTCACCCACGATCCACGTTGGTGGGAGACGTCTTCATATCCGTTTTCATTAGCGTGGGTCATAACCAATCGGCATCGCGGATCGTTACTCTCACTTCCTTGACGAAAGGTGTGAACAACGAATCCGCGTTCTTGGTTCAAAGGGCACACCTCCGTCAAACTTTACTCAGGAAAAACAGAAGAGCGAATCGGTCAGTCTAAATCAGGCATCTCGAGTCAACGGTCAGTCTAAGTCGAATAATTCAAGTCAATCAATCGATAACGCAACAACACGAGCTGAGTCTCAGGACGTACTCATTCGTTGCAATCTTATATAACATTCATACTCTGTATTACACCAGTTGTTGGATTCTGCAAATATATAAATAACCTGTTAATCGCAGCGTTATATTTAATTAACTACCTTTATTATCCCAAAAGAAATAAGGGATCGAACGATTCGTGGCGTCGATTAGTCAATCGTAACGGGAATTTACGACTCCCGTTGGCGCGCTTCTTCGAGATCGCGTCTCCCCGCGAACGTGCGAAAGTTCAGCTGTTTAATACTCTATAAATATATAAAAATCTAATACTCATTGAAAATCACAAGATTCCGTTGCACAATCATTCTCCCTGCCATTGTGGAATCTTTCCAGACCAATTTCAATACGAACTAGCACTTACCGCTGTACAAAGTATTATTTCGACCGGTAAGTAATATCAGAGGGAAAAATGACAGTGTTCCAGCTGATCGTCCTGGTTGTTCCCGTACTGGTACTACACCATGCTGTCGAGTACTCAGTTCAAGTAAAATTAACATACACAAGAATCTATAAGATTAGGGATCCTGCCGTGTTTAATTGTAATTTAGCATATATAAGAACTTATGTATTTAAGCTCAAAGTTAGGGATCTGCAATGGTTGGTTGCACATTAGCATAGACAAGTATCTATTGAGTTCCACGCTAGAAGAACTTATTTAATTGTACAATTCTACGCAAAAGCTCATATCTACTTTTCTATGCGAGATAGGCAAGTATAAGAATGACAAAATCGCGCAATAGTGAAACTAGTTGTAAGAGAAATTAACCGTGCCTCGGCAAGAGAAATTAACCGTTTACTATATCTGTTTTTCCTTTTTCTTTTTTCTAAGACATCCCGGGGCACGCCTGTTGAGCGTTAAGTAGGCCACCGTGCGGTTTTAGTCGGTAAGAGTCCGACACTACCATGCCGCTCCAACAGAGAACATCCACGGTGTGACCATGAGGAATTCCCCACATAAAAAAATTATATCGGGTTCGGTGCTATTTTAGTGTTACTACAAAAGCGTAAGATACATGTTGGTCAAAGTTTCATAAGTTTTCGCAAACCAGTTGGTTATTTGATTCATTTTAATCATTTTAGCACAATAATATCTTAACTAAACAGGACAGTGCAAATAGTAAGAAATGTATCTCTAGAAACCATTTATTACATATATGTCGGAGACGGAAGGGCACTGGAGCCTCCCCTCTGGAACTTTGGGAATATCCCGTAACACTGCAATCTGGATTATACCATAGGCGTAATTAAACAATTGTAGACATCCAGTCCGATTGTAATTGTTCGAAAACTTGTGATAGTGAACTTGGGCTCGAGGCGACAATCAGTCGCCAAACGTAGCCGCGGTCAAGGGATGAACGTTTTGTCTAACAAAGGTATAGTATAGCTCTCCTTTAAAAGAAATAGTTGTAGCGGCACTCGATAGTAAACATTCCAACGGTCTCTGTCCCGTGACTCGCCACACGCAGACCCTATTCTTCGAGTAAGATGGGTACCAGATGCCGACGCATCTTCACAGTACATGTTCAGCTAGCTCGAGGTCCCGTTATAAATCTTAAAATATAGTTAACTAAAGTCCTACAAACAGACAAACAGTCATTGTCCCAACTAGGGAAGATAGGGGAAACTTATTTTCTCACGAACGGCGCCTCCCGCTAGCAACTTTCCCTCAAAGGCGGCTAGCATCCTTTTCTAACCACCAATATGGAAATTGACCAATTTACAGCAACGTCAATTTCCCTCACTTTCCAAACGAAGGCATTGCTCCACGAATCCGATGATCTCGTGTCCTTAGATACACCCCATTATAGTTTTCCTCCGCGGCATCATTGTGACGGAAAATCATTCTCTCGCAAGGTCTCATTACCGAGTTACATAGCACCTTTACACTCGGTGAGTCCTCTACGTTTTAACAAAGAGTTAGTAATACTTGTACCGTAGGCAAGGGAGTGGGTACAACTTGGACTTTGGGAGAAAGCGCATTTTGTTATCCCGTTGACCGCGGATTCGTTATTGAACGTATGATCATTGTCATTATCATCTCGAGTATCTAATTACCACGGTTATTTGTCAAACTCTATAATACTCGTATTTGCACTATTGAATATCTTCTCTATTGCATAACAACAATGCCTAATCCAAATGGAGAATCGTTTCAAGCCCCTAACCCCAACCCTAATCATAACGTGAACCCGACATATATATTGTTCATATACATTTTATTCTTAAGATTGCGTCGGTTTATACAGGCTGTGGCCGAAGAACATCCATATACGATACAAGCGGACGTACGGCGATCCCTTCTGAAAATATAAGAAGAAGGTTATTTTGCATGCGAAAATGAATTAAAAGTGTGATATACAATTTGTCAATTAGTTTTCCCGCTTAATTTTCAAGAAAATTGAATTTGGACGCGTTTAATTAAGAATTGTCCTAGTGTACACATGTGATAGATTTGCAAATCTATTTTCCTCGAAAAGAAACCGTCTTGCGAATAAATTTTATTTTACATTTCCGACTTATTTTCACACGTAGAATAATCTGATTATTTACTTCTATCTAGTCTGGAATTGGCAATGTTCAAATACACTTAATACATTTTCAAACTCGATTTTCGCAAAAACGAAGTGTCATACGAAGATTTTATGTTATAGTTAGCGAAATTCAAGTACACTCGGCAAACATTCGAACTCGTTTTTGTTGAAAACTAAGCTTCGCACGTGAGAATTTTATTTTGTTTCCTGCTAGATTTTTCCATAAGGAATTACCTCCGTATGATACAATTACAGCATTGTTTTCGCAAACGAAATTGGTTGAAAGATTTACTTATTATGAAAATATTTATTTACATTTATTACAGTTGACGAAATTATAAGAATCTTAAAATACGCTAATATACTGCTAACTATTCGTTATATCCAAGGTCATCGTTGATACAATCGCACAAAATCATTGAAAATACCAATATTGTCTAAGGAAGATAATATACATGGACTACGGAATGCGCGGCTTATTCTATTACTATTACTTCTTTCGTTTTAATTTCACTAATTCACTGTGTTACACTAAAGTTTCGCCAAAGATTTCTTTCACCTTGCGCTTACGTTCTTCATCGCTCTTATTCTGTTGTTTTATTTGTAGTTTCGTTAAGAAAGCTCTGTCTCTTCGTATTTCACGCATAGCATCTTTCATTTCTTCTCTATTCTTGTGCAACAATTTTTCTCTTTCAGCTTTCTCCCTGGACACAGTCTTATGTTTCTTACCGTCTTATCGGTAAAGAATATACGAAACTTAGTAACATTTTTGAATTTATAAAAGGGCGTGATTTGAAATTACAAATTCGTTTTTTACATACGCTGCATCAATTCGCGGCTCGTATAGTCTTAATGGCTTTTGTTTCTTCTTTTCAAGCATAATGTATTCTAATTTTTTGTTCTTTAGTTCTTCCAAATCTTTTCGTAATTGCATAATATGTTTCTTCACGTTTGAATCGTTCGAGTGGGCAGGAATGGTGGTAACGGATATGTACATCTCGCCCAACAGCGGGCGGGCTGCATTCGAGCAATTCCTGGACGGGGTTGGCAATTGCGTAAGGCGATTCCTTTACCTACCAGATGCTCGTCCTGGGGGTTTCAGTGCTCACTTCACAGAGTGGAGGAACCCCAGAACGAACGCATGCGGGCTGGCGCTGTCATAGTGGGCTGTGGAACTCGGATTCCTGTTGGTCAACAGGGGCACCACAGGGTGAGCGACCCCCAACGCGTTTACACGGGTCGTCGACTGGAAAGAGGTCAAGGAGGTCGAGTCACTCTCGGTCCACATTTATATATTTATCGAGGTGGATGATATTTTCAGACCTGGGACAGCGCCCGCAGGTAATGGCTGCTGCTCTCCGAGTGGGGAACGTGTTCACCCACCGCCAAGGTGGAAGGTCAAAGAGAGGGACAGAGATCTACTCCAAGCGGCCGCTATAGCGGTTACCTGGAGTGGATGAGGAAGCTAAGAGCCTCCGCCTATACATGGCGGCGCTTCTCACAGGTGAAACACAACTAATTACGCCATAAGATTGTCACAGGTGAAATTTAACCAATTATGATATCAGATTCCAAGTATCTTGTCACGAGCGACCATCTGGGTGGCATCCGATCACTTTACCCGTTCCCAGAGATATATGACCAACGTCTTCTCCCACTCCAACTAATAAACGATATAAATACTCCTCCTAAAATCATCCGTCAGTCTGAATAATTCCGAAGAAGCCTGAATATTAGAAAGCCTATCGTTGCGAATCGCAAAGCGTCTACCTTATAACAATTGTAAAAATTGTGTTGAAATAAAGAACTCGACCTCCTGTTTGGAGATCGACATTTTCCTTAAGTCGCTTGTTAAATTATTACGTGACACGGTATACGACGAATCCATGCCGCGATACACACCTGGTGTTATACGGGGTGGTGCCATTTATTTGTGGACCCCTGATGTCGCAGAGCTGAGGATGGTATGTGTTCAAACTCAAAGGCGGTATCAGAGGGTTCGCCGAAGACGGCTTCGCAACGAAGGAGAGATCTCTCACTGCTACGAGGCGTATCGCGAGATGCGGTGGTCGTTGCATAGGGAGATCAAGATTGCTAACGCCCGGATCAGGTTGGACCTCGTCGAAGCAGTCATGTCCGATCCGTGTAGGAGCCCATATAGAGCAGTTATGAGATGTCTCTCCCCCCCCCCCGGTAACAGCGGAAATGATGCCGGCGCTGCTGCTGGAAGTCATTAAGACACTTTTCCCCCCCACAAGATGACATCGCTCCAAAACAGAAACGAACAACATCTTGGACAGTGGAGTGGGAGGACAAATGGCAAGTCAAGGAGAAAGAGCTGCAGGAGGTGACCAGAAGAATGGCCTTCCGCGACGTGGCGCCGAATCCGGACGAAGTCTCAGTCCGAAAGTCAGTAAGGATATCGGAGAGGTTGACGATGCCAGGCGCCTGCGAGCCGTTTTAGAGGCCATGGTTACCCGGTATGATGTGGCGTTGGCGATATCTTTGTATGGTTTCAACATCATGCCATGGGACAGGATAGTGGTGGCCCTGGAGTTCTTCGAGGTGCCCTATAATTTTGTTCGTCTAATCCGGGCCTACGGCCTTAATGACGGGTGGATCGGGTACACCGGGAAGGAAGCGCACGACAAGGCGCTGCACTGTCCGCTACTTGCGGGCACGGCGATGGTGTGTTACGGTGATGACACTCTGTGTGTTACGTCACGCGAGACATCTGCACTCCATCCCTCGCTACCTGGCAAGCAACGGCCCACCTACAGCCATCCCGACCCTCAATAAACCCAAGGATCCACCATAAAATGTTAACTTTTAACTTCATTGTTTCCACACGTGTTTGCCAGTCAAACTGCTTGTCTTGAAGAATTTGCTAATCCTATAAGTGTTTTCGGTTTATGGCTGGGTTTTGGAAAAGTCCTGGAGTTTATTAGGTGCTCTTAAAAATCACGAAGAAAGCGGGTAGTCACTGAATGGGAAAAAGGAACATATGTCTACTGAAGAAAGCAGGTTTTTCCACGGGAACAAGGTCATCCCTGATCCACATTGGTAGGAGGCTTCCTCATATCTTTTTTCATTAGTGTGGGTTATAACCAATCGCCATCGCGGATCGTTACCCTCACTTCCCTGACGAAAAGTGTGAACAACGAATCCGCGTTCTTCGTTCAAAGGGCACACCCACGCCAAGTTTTCCTCTGGAACAACATAAGAGCGAATCAATAGGTCTATAACATCTCGAGTCAAAGGACAGTTCACGGAACCTCAAGAAGTCAGCAAGTCGAATACAGTCAGTGTACAGAATACATCATCATACGCAAAAACACGAACTGAGTCTCAGGTCGTACTCACTCGTCGTTGCCTTTTCATACATTCATTCTTGTATTACACCGAAGTTGCTGGATCGTTTAAATACATAATAACCTGTTAATCCCAGCGTTATATTCAATTAATCACCCTTATTATCCCACAAGAAATACGGGATCGAACGAGTCGTGGCGTCGATCAGTCAATCGTAACGGGAATTTACGACTCCCATCTGCCCGCGAACGTGCGAAAGATGACTGTGTGCTCCCAGACTTTACTCAGTGCTTTTTTTTATAAGTGGAGAAATCCGCATAGATACCGCCCCCCTCTCTTCGGGGTAGTGTCGGACGTTACCGACTGAAACCCCACGGTGATCAACAGGCGTGCACCGGGACCTCTTTTGTATTACTGCCGGAGCACTCCTGCGTCTTCTCCCATCTGAAGGAGTCATTCCTAGGTTAGGTCGGCAATTGGGAGGGACCACCCCTCTCACCGCTATTCCTTGGGTCGTCGTGCAAGTCTGAGGAGATCCCAGATCCTCCTCGGAGTGTCGGTCCCTAAGACCACTTAAGGCGGCGCAGGGCAGCCCTTCGGCGAGAAACGCAAAAACGTTCTGATGTTTTCACTCTCTCCCGCTCTGTTCGCTCCTTTACGGGAATTACTGCTTCGCAATAGCAGCGGACTGCGAGGAACGCTTGTTGTCCCCTCAGCACCACTTTCACAACTGACGACAGATCTGATCTTTCACCAATCGCCATTCGCAGAATACAAGGGATGCCTCCCACGCCGGACAAAACTCCAGCGTGTGCTGGGGCATGGCCTCGCAGTGGTGACAGATGTTCGTCACCTCTCTTCCTATTTTCTACACATATTTCCCGAACACTCCATGCTCTGCGAGCACCTGCATCATATGGACAAATAGCGGAAGCCATCCGCTGTCCCTCTAAGCCTCCAATTTCGGGAGGAGCGATTTAACGGCCCGGTGGCCACGTACTTGATCTTCGCAGAGCAGGTCGGAGCGTCACCCCTCCTATACTTCTTGGCTAGCTTCCCACCGAACGTCTCAGTCCGCCTGACCGGAGGAGGCGGGCCCCGTATGAGCCCAGGCCTCTGCGGTTTTCGTCCGGCAAAATGGAAGCAGGCGAGGGTGATCCTCATTCCCATATGGGGTAGGGACCCTGCATTGTCATAATAATTGCGGCCAATCAACGTGCTCCCAGCACTGAGTAAAGTCTGGAGGAGTTCCGAAGATGGCGACATATAGAGAGGACGCGTTCACGTCGCTCCATACGCTGCAACCTAAATTATAGTGAAAATAAGGAAGGCGACAAAAAAGTAGACCAGAGTGTTGTGCCTGTACGTGTGTGCAAAAGTGCGCAAGAAAACTGGTAAGGAACAGACTGGATAGGACAGGAAAGCAAGAAAAATTCAGCTCTGTCGACGAAGCAGTAAGGAGGGCATATTAGGACGCGCACCGGCAGCTCCGTCACACGGCTACGTCTCGGGGCATGCGTGGGCAGGAGCAGACATCTTGCGACGCGCGACTGCAGAGCCGAGGCACGGGCTACCTCGCAAACTACCCGAGAGCACGTGCGCGCCGGGCCTCTCTGTGTTGAAGGCCACCGGATGGATTTCTGCGTCTGACGAGGATAATACTAGCAGAAGGGGGCATATGGATTAAGGAATGGAGCCTGCGTCAAAGATGACCAGGAAATCCGAGAGGATTGCAGACAGGATGGGTAGACCAAACGGTTCAGGCATGGATCCGGTCATGGCGCCAAGCGCCGAATCAGACACCGGAAACACCACAGCAGGAATCTCGCAGAGAAGTGCGAGTTTCGACGTCGAAGAGCTGCTGGCCTGTGCGACCTCGTCCTCGTCAAGGTCCACCCAGGGGAAGAAAAACAAAGCTGACATCCACAGTCCCAGATGTACCTGTAAAGCTGTTCTTGGAGATGAGAACATCCTCGACAGCTCACATAGGGGCCGAACTAATTCGGCGGGTAGAGGAGATAATGAAGATGGCGAAGACATCTTCGAATCTAAAAAACATCTACATTAAGAACCTAAAGGAGGCGGCAAGTTTGCAAAGGATCATGCAATTGGAAACTGCTAAAACGAGCCATGCTGCGCGATGCGTAGCAAAGACAAAACGTCCGGAACGAGGACAATGCACGTAACAGGGTCGTTGGCGTGCCCCGCCTATAGGAGGTTATTGAGACAAGGAATCCCAAGTAGATAGCTAACATGAAGATCTTGCAAATAAATTTAAATCGGAGCAAGTTTCACAGGACCTGGTACAACAATACGCTTGGGAACGCCGCGTGGACGTGCTGATTATTTCGGAACCTAACCGGCAGCTCTCGTTTTGGTGTAATGACCCGCAAGGGGACGCGTCTATTTGGGCTACTAGATTCAATGGTGTTCACCCCAGCGAAGGCACATTAGTAGAAGAGGAGGGCTTCGTAGAAGTAAAAATAGGTAACGCGTGCTGTATGAGCGGCTATTGCTCACCCAATATAAGCCTAAATAGCTTAATTGTGTACATGGAGAGGCTTGATAAAGCTATCAAGAGAATAAAAAGGAAACATAAAACTGTAATTATTTCGGGCGATTTCAACGCCAAATGGACCGCTTGGGGTGGGACCAAGTCCGACAAAAGTGGTAGGATGCTGTCGGAGGTTCTGAACAAGAATCAATTAGCTCCTATATGGGCCGGTAAGAGCTTCACCTACCAGAAGGGAACCAGGAGAAGCTTTTCAGATATAACGAGCGTTAGGAGAAGTTTTATGAAGAGACACAAAACAACCATAGTCCCGGCTGTTGTTTAATGTGTCAGACCACGAATATGTTATCCATGATTTTAAAGATACGACGATAAATACGACGAAGGGTTAATTTAAATACTCCGACATTGTTCCGGATAATTTTATCGCAAAGTTCAACGAAGTTAAGAACAATTTATTGGGAATGCGAGCAAGCGAAGGTGGAAGCCATGAGGATGCCTTGCAGAGTATCATTGAAAAGACCTGCGAGGAATCGCTCAAAAAAGTTTTTCCTCCTAAGGGGAATAAGAATCTAAACTACTGGTGGAACGAAGAGATTGCCCGGCTCCGGGCTGAGACGCATAAGAGTAGAAGAAGAGCGCAAAGGGCCAGGAGAAGCAACGAGGCTAACGCGGACAACTTGGCGAAATGCTACAAGAGTAGAAAGAAAGAGTTCCGACTATCAATCTTTAAGAGCAGGAAACTAGCCTGGAAGAATTTACCGCCACCCTTGACCGGGACCCTCGGAGCAAACCCTATAAGAACATCATTGGAAAGCTAAAGAATAAGAAACCGAAGGAGAATCTTGGCAGAAAACAGGCAGTAAATATCATTAGGACCTTATTCTCGGTAGAGGAAATACGCGCACCGGTAGAAGAAATAGCACGGGATATAGGCGAAGCGACAATGGAATTGTTCGACACGGTCCGAATAGACGACTTGGTTGAATCGATGGGACGACTAAAGCAGAAAAAGGCCATTGGTACAGACGGGGACCCCGGGTAAATTGTTAAATTAATATTCAAGCACAGAGCACAGGACATGCTCGAGGTAATTAATGATGTCTACGTCGGAGGCAATTCACCTGCGAGATGGAAGGTGGCCCGGGTGATCCTTTTGAACAAACCAAGGAAAGATCCCAGACTTGCTACGTCTTATCGGCCCATAAGTATTCTGTCGGTCATCAACAAGGCCTGGGAAAATACTTTTAAGACAGCGATAAAGAACGAACTGGGTCAGGATCCGTTCCATAGGAACCAATTCGGTTTTCGTAGGAGGAGAAGCACCATCGACGCCATTATGGAGATTGACAAATTTGCCGATTCATGTAGGAACAAGGGCTCAATCTGTGTGATGATGAGTATTGATATTAAAAACGTTTTCAACACGTTGCGATGGGAAGTTATTTTAAACGTGCCGAGGAGCAGGAAGCTCTCGTACAAACAGACAAAGTTATTACTTAAATTACTTAAATAATAGAGTGATAGTTATGGACAACCAAAGCGGGCAGATTAGAAGCAAAGTCTGCGCGGGAGTCCCAGAAGGATCCTCGTGTACGACAGCCTTCTGACCAGATTAGATAATATGAATAATCTCAGATCTATTGCCTTCGCGGATGACCTTGTCATCTTGGTATGCCTGGACAAGAAAGCGGATGTGGAAAACACGCTGAATCGCTGAATGAAGACGATCACTAATTGGTGTGACAATTCGGAACTTCAAATAGCAACAGAGAAGACCGAGATTTTATTAATGACGGAGACGAGGGTACTCAGAATATTCGACATCAACATCTCGTAATACACGTAACACGCGTGGTAACACGCTGTCTGCCAGCGAGAAGATTAAGTACCTCGGTGTCTGGATCGACAATAGAAGGAATTATATGGACCACTTGAAAGCAGCTAGTTGTAGGGCGGGCGCAATAGCAGGGGCTATGGGAGGACTGTTATCGAACGTTAGCGGCCCCTCAAATGCATGCATCAAACTTTATTACTACGTATGGGAGTCGGTTCTGCTGTACGCTTCTCCGGTATGAGCAGACGAAATATGCTTGCGAAAGCAAAGGATAAGAAAATATTAACCAAAGCCCTGAGAAGCGCACAGATAAGTACGTTAATGGCATACAGGTCAGTTTCACATGCAGCATTGTGTGTTTTAACGGACACCATGCCCATACACATTAAGGTGCAATTGTACGAGAAGGTGTATATAATTAAGAAAATGGCTTGCCGGGACATCGAAGATCTTGCGGCGGTAATCGAGCAGATGAAACTTTTCGAAGAAGAAGCTTAGGAGAAATGGAGGTAGGAATATATAACAACAACATATATGTAGTATCGGACCCGAAGGAACCCCCAAAATGTAGTAACAATCCCGGACGAACCCCCAAGAACGTACTGATATTAGTGATTTATTTAAAGTAAATGGATTGTACAGGTGTTAATTTGACAGAAAAACGATGATTGTTTAACATGAACTAGAAACTAATAATTCAAACAACTCAATGGTTCATTTGCAACTCTCAAACGAACCACACTCTCTCGAC
>JACXIM010008800.1:0-15267 GCA_014737505.1 Bombus sibiricus | reverse complement strand
TCTGAATTAACAGGGTTAATATAAACTTGTATATTTAACAATATTTAAAATTATAATGAAAACATCACAAATGATTTAACGATGATACAATTAGTTTGCTATTGTAATTCGACCCGACTTTATGATATTTCTCGATGTATTCGATTGACTAAGCGACCTCGATTTTATTCCTCTGAACCTTTCGATGCATTCGGTTTGAATCCTCATTTGTCACTGACTGCCCTTCGATTTTGTCCTTTGTCTTCTCTGGGAGACGACCCTATGATCGCGCTTATGATCACGCATGCCATCTTTTTTGTGTAGATAAAATAACGGACTGAAGGAGAATCGATGTTTCTAGAACTCGCTGCTTGACGACAACTATGCGTTTATCGCTACTTTGTGTATATCTCGACGGTCATGTAAGACGATCTGTCTGCGACAATTTAGTAGCGAAGGGAGACGGGTAGGAACACGGCCTGTTAGTGAGCTTCGGGGCGTAACACAATATATACACTCCTCGTCAAAAAGATAAGCTAGGTGTGTTACCTTTAATTTCTCACTGACGCGTGGAAAGTTTTTCGTCTGTAACGTTTAATATCAAAACATTATGAGCTCAGGATATGCGGTTCGTTGAAAATAATTAAAAATCTTATGAGGTTTAGTGTGTAACAAACAAAAATTGTTTTATTATAAGAACGAAATGATAACACATGTAAAATATGAAAATAATAATCGACATAAATTGTAACTAACAATAATTACTTATCAAACATATATACTCATTTAATAATGGGTACATCCCCCTTTATTTTCTATTACTTCTATTATACGATTTGGTATCGATTTATATAATTTCTGGATATAATTTTGACTTAACGTGTCCCATTTGCGTACAATTGCATTTTTTATTTCTTGTACGTGCTGATACTGTTTTCCATTCGGGTATACGCCGTGAACAAATTCTGCCCAACAATTTTCAATAATATTAAGTTCCGGGGAGCGTGCAGGCCACGGCAAAATAGATATATTATTTTCATTAAAATATGATTGGACCAATCTTGAGATGTATGCAGGTGCATTATCTTGTTGAAAGATTTAATCAGGTCCAGAAATGCGTTCTGCATGATTATTTATTTGTTCTTTGATTAAATTTATGTATCGGACACTATTCATTCTCCCAACGATGAACTTGATACTTGTTTTGCCGAAATAACCGATGCCGGCCCAAACCATCACGCTGCCTCCTCCCATTTGTCGTCGAATTGCCGACATTGTCCCTTTTCTTATGTCATGAAAATAATATTTTAACCCATCAGGACCATCCAAGTTGAATCCTTTTCATCTGAAAATAGTACTCTTATCCATTTTTTCCCCAATGCATTCTTTCTTTTGCAAAGCGCAAACGTTCTATTTTGTGTTTCGTTGTTAACGAAGGTTTCTTTTTCAATTTTAGCCTCTTAATATCTCTGCAGGATAGTAGAACTCGACGAACACTTGAAACACTGGCACTAACACTAGATTTTTCCATTAATTGCTTCGTTGTTAACTGCGAGTTGCAAGCTACACGCAAAATTGCTCGTTTATCACGATCGGATAACGATGACGGCCGACCAGCACTTTTCTTTTTGCCATAATCTTCAACATTTTTTAAGAAATTGTGTATTACTCTACGATTTCATCTTATTACTTTCGATATTTTTGCTACTGATAACTGTTGCTGTTTTAGTTCAAGAATTTGCTTCTTTTCAGACTCGTTTAATTTTCTTCCGCGTCCCACATACTTACAAATGCATATAATATTGTACTGTAATCTTTACTCGTCGATAGATCATGAATTACTGAGCAATTTCTAAACATATTAACAGAGCGTTGTATCATTTCGAGCTTAGTATGGAATAGTTTTTCTTTGTTACACACTAAACCTCATAATATTTTTAATTATTTTCAACGAACCGCATATCCTGAACTCATAATGTTTTGATATTATATGTACGTTACAGAAGAAAAACTTTACATGTGTCATTGAGAAATTAAAGATAACACACCTGGGTTATCTTTTTGACGAGGAGTGTATATACATAAAGTTCCTAAGAGTATTCGAATACTTTCCCGAGTCACTATATATCGTTGTATACCTAAATATCACATTAAAATATCTTACTGTGGAAAATGAATGATAATATTCTATCCTTTGATATATTGTAAGATCGATAATATTTAGTAAATAAATCATATAAGCATTATTTAATTTTCGCTTAAACTAATAACAATGTATTTTAGAAATGTGATTCTTTGATTTATCTTATAAAATAGAAACTATCTCAAGAATTTTTTCCTGACAAACGATAATGAGAGTGGGGGACAAAAAACCCGAGATTCGAACCGCAGAATGTTTAATCGTTTTATAGTTATAGGTTGACTAGCCAAAGATACTTGAGATAGTAAGGTGTCCGGGTTTGTCACGAAATATAGCTACTTTACGCAGAATCTTAACTTATACATTTCTTATTATATTTTCCTTTCTCCACGATTTGACTTTGATTAGTTAGCAATCAGCGCTGATTGGTCGCTTATGTGTGGCACATACCGTGCAATATGCATAATCCATGATGTAAGTGGTATTAATATAACACATTTTGTAATAATTAGATTGCAGGTTTCCATGCAAATTTATATCTCAATGGACACAACTGAAGAGATAGAACTTAAATAGAGACAACGAACATCCTACTTTGGATGTTTTATACAGTTTCGTGTATGGTATGCACCCTGTACACTTTTGTATCTTTAAATTTCGCACAAATGCAGAAAGAATTATAGTCTAGTAATAATACAATACTTTTATGTATATTCTGCTGATATACACGTGCAGCAAAAGAATAACGAGACCAGAAAAAAGTAAAGCAAATGGACGCACAAAAGACGACGCAGTAGATCTTTTTTATTTATTTCTTTTAAAATAATTTCCGATGGTCTTGCTTATGATATTTACTTAATAGCTTAGAAATCTTCGAAAATCCTTCTAACTTAATTACGTTTGATTTTGTTGTAACAGTCAGTTAAATATCAGATGTCCATCGAATGCGATAACAAAAGTTTTAATTCCAATTTTAATTTTCGAAAGACAAGCAGTTATCTGGAGCCAAATCGAGAGAGTAAGGACAATAATGAAGTATAAGAATTTCATTTTATCGTTATATTGATTGGCGTTCTTGCAGACGCAATATCGCGTTGTAATCGTCAACAAGTAAAACCTTCATCTTGAATTTTGAAGAACTTTTAAGCAAATCATCGTATCCAGGCTCATTAATGAAATAATACTAGCATTAGAAAACAAACAATACTGTACAGCCCTCTTTATGGACATCGAGAAAGCATTTGACAAAATAAAGCACGAAAGCCTGCTACAAACAATCAGAAAACAATTCCCGGAGCAAATATTCCAATTAATAAAATCCTACTTAAGCAGCAGAACCTTCGTAATAGAAATCAAGGACACATACGCTGAAGTTAAAGACATCAAGGCAGGGGTTCCGCAAGGAAGCGTCCTAGGACCAATACTATACACATTATACACGGCCAACATACCAACAACTACCAATAGCAAAATACTGACATTCGCGGACGATACAGCTGTACTAGTCAGGCACACTAACCCAGAAACAGCAGTCACATTACTACAAGAACACATCACAAAAATAAGAAAAGTGCATGCAGGATAAATTTGATAAATATGCACTTACATAGAGAAATTTGATACATCTGTGTTTAATTAATTAATTTATTATTTTATGTGCATTATGCGAACTGTTATAAAGGACAATTGTGTTACACATATCTTTAACACGCAACATGTAACATAAATACTAAATTTTACGTTTTATTGGTATTTTAAAGTATTAAGCATTTTATAAAATGCAATGTTTCAGGAGAAGTTGTTTTATTAAGAGTGCCATTTTTATTATTTAAATCTATTAATATACTGGTATACTGGTATACCTTGGAAAGTAATTTAATATTAATTTACTCTTTTGCGCTTTTGAGCCTGAAAATTGGATGAAAAAAGAGCTTTATAAAGGTTGTTCTCATAACAAAATGTTTTTTAGAACTATCTTACATGACCAAATTTTTTTGTATATTTTATTTGCATTGAAATCTATGAATAATAATTTTCTAAATAAACTGTTGGAAAAGACGCACAAGTATCTCACAGGTCTTTTTCTTCGTCACCATTTTCTCGTAGTGTACATTTACGTTTCTTTTAAAATTTACGGTACACAGACGAATTAAACCACACTATGCGAGTTATATCCTTCATTTTCGCAGTTGGGCGAAAGACTAAACTAAAAATATAGCTAAAATAGCTGTAATCCAACAACAATAACTAAAGAGAAACTAAAAGAGAAAAGTATGTCGGGTTAGCGTTGGAATTTTGGGCGTTTGACGAATCTTCACTCGAATTGGCCATCGTGGTTATGTATTCTAGCTGATCTTTATTGGTACAGATGTGATTATTACAAGAGTTAACAAGTAATAGCGGCGATCGGACAAACAAGATGTCGATGACAATGAATTTAGGTTCGATAACGAATCCACGGCCTACGGGATGACGAATGCGATGTGATACACGATACTGGTGTGACTCAACGTACAGGTAGAACTTATCTGAATGAACTGATCCGCAGTCCAAATGGAACTGCCCTTATATACTCCTCTTCTTACCTTTCGGGTCATCTTTGTTCTTAAGGAAAGCCATATAATTATTCCGTACCTCTGTTAGGTACACGTCCCTCCAGCGACCGTGATTACGTTCAATGACCCATTATGACACTTCGAGCCCAAGCCCACTGTCATAAACTTCGAGCACCCATACTCGGATTAGAACAATACAAGAACTTCTCAGTTTTATTATTTAATTGTTGCTATAATAAAAGTCTAGACTAAAGTATTGGGGGGTTTCCCCAACATTCCAAAAGAAACGCCCCAATGTCCTTTCATCTCCGACAAGTATATTGGAACATCATGATATGCGAGATACTATTCTTGTATATAGTGAATGGTCCATTTTAATCTAGAAAGCCAATTAAATTCTCGAATTATTTATTGATTTAAAGATGTTTCAAACAGGATTTGTTTGGTTGAGAGTAATGTTCGATATTATTGAATAAATTTTCGGAGAGTTCAAATAAAAAGCAGAAACAAATTATTTGTTATTTGGACAGATCTAAAGACATTGTGTAATATAGTGAGATTAATTGTTATTTACAAATACAATTTTATTTTTTATTTATTACTTTTATTTGTTATTTATCGATCGTTGAGCAAATCTATTTCTACATAAATATAACATTTCAATCAAAAAGATCGCTGTAAATTATAACTTGTAATTTTTAATAATATTAACTTAAAATAATGTGAACTGCAATCTGTCTATTGAAAAACAACCATATTAATTATACGATTTTTTCATTGTACAAAATGAAACAGATAAGACAAAAACAAAACATATTTATATATTATCATTTGTTGTCGGATTTAATCCAAATAGAAAATAACATTTCATTTACAACTAAGAAATAATAAATAAATTATTTTTGGTATCGTCTAAGCGATTATTATTTAAATAAGAAATTTAATTCTTATTCAAAATTAAAATGCTATTTTAATTTGTTATTTATTATTTAATAGATAAATCAAATTTTGCTTAACTGTGGTTGTGAGAAAACAGAAACTTAATATGTGTAATTAACCATAAAAAGCCATCTTTTTTACATTATTATTTTTTTACATACGAAGATGCAGTTTCGTTTTTATCAGGAATTATGGCATCATTTGATAATGCTTCTCAAGATGAATTCTCATTAACCTTTCATGTATATTACCGATTTCAATTAATTTTTGAGATATTGTGCTAATAAATTTACTGATTTTTGCGGAAAATGCGTAGCATAGTCAGTTCTTGTCAACCGTATTGACGATTCTACAAAGAATACTCAAATACAGTCGAATACAGTCTGTAGGTTAACAAGGGAGAGAGCATAATTTACAACTTCGCTATCTCTTCTTAGAACCGGGATTGACGAAATCCATGAGATTGTCACGTAAAATGACACGAAAGAAATGGAAATATAAAAAAAGGAAATTTAGAATGAAAAATAAAAAGAAACTTTATTTTTTTTCTAAAACAGTTCACAAATTTTACTTCTTAGCTCTAGGCGTGACTTTTCAAGACTGAGACTTACAACTCGATTTTTGATCGGACTCGGTTATTTGTCTTTTGTCACCCCTCAATATCCCCACCATCCAACCGCTTGTTAGGCGACCGCGACCGTTGCCACGCGCGCCTTCTTCTTGAATATTCGGCGGAAGGACCGTTGAGATATTGATGGCTCATTAGGTACTTTGGCGACATACATCGTCGCCGAACGCCGCTTCAGCTTTATGCCCGTCAACAGTCCATCAGATAGAAAAAGGGTGCCGGTCGTGACAAGATCGTCGCAAGTGTTCGAAACTTCGCGTTTTTTTACAATCACCAATTCATTATTGTTATTATCAACATTTGTGAACTTTATAATTATATTAGTATAGGAATAAACTCCCGCCAAACCTAGTCCAAGGCTCAAGAAAGCCATAAGCTACATAAGTACATTATCTGTCTCTAATTAGATATTTTTAATACTATGTATATGGATATATATGTACATCGCCGTTTTGTCAGAGCCGGGATTGCCTCAGGTCCCACAATCTCGAAGAGCGTCTATAATTCTAGAATAAGATTTTGTTCATAAGAACTGTTTATTATAGAATTAAGAGGACTCTCAAGGACGAGTTTTAGGAAATTTCGAATATGTTTTATTTTTACCGAATGTTAATGAGATATAGATATTTGACACGAAATATAAAGGCGTAAGTTAACAGTCTATTGAATAAAGAATAGGTAATAAAATTGTAGTTTCTACTAGATTTTCATTTCTTATTCATTTTTTTCCTTTAGTAAAATTATATATTCATCCGTTTCTATGTGGTTATTTTTTGCGATTCATTTTAGAAAAAACCTTTTTATTAGTTCTTTTGCAATAAAAAAATTCTTTCCTCTTATGAATTATGAAAAGAACGTCATGCACGATTAAGATCACATTCATAATGTAAAATACTGTACAAACGACTACATATTTTGAATGTATGTTTTAAATTTTGTATGTACATTTTTTTTTTTTTTTTTTTTTATTAACGTGGAGGAAATCCGCACGGACACCAGGCCGCTTTTGGGGAAAGCGGCGTGGTAGTGCCGGACTCCAACCGACTAAAACCTCCACGACGACCGTCTCGGCTGCGGATCGAGAGGGGCCCGGGAACCGGTGCGACGACACACCGGATCCGAATTTTGTATGTACATATTGGGTTGGCAACAAAGCGATTGCGGATTTTGTCATTAGGTGACATTGATAAAATCGGCAATCACTTAGTTGCCAACCCAATATTATCGCCTATATATAGACAGTTCAACAAGATGAGACAATAAACGGAAACACAGTTCGATTGTTATGGCTGCAATGGTTGGACCGACATATACATATTTTACAAATTTTATTATATAAAATTATATTATATCCATTATTCCATTTATATCCATTATATTATATTATATCCATATAAAAATTCGTAGTATAATAATCATTATTTTTAAGTATTAAACCCGTTATTAAATATTTATTTAATCAGTCTTAAATTTGTAGTACAATCATGAAAAGTTAACAAAAGAATCTCATATAGACTTTACAAGCATGCCGCAAAGTAACAATGTCATTTGTATTTATACAGCATTAGTCTGTTGTCGTCGAAGTCACAGTGTCACGGAATCAGTTATCGTTGAATCGTCTTTCGGATACGTGATACACATTGTATAGAAATTTACTGAAACAATTAATTGGTAATGTCTGATAAGTGAAGAACATAATTTGATTATTAGAAGTTTGATTTCTGAAATTTCTATAAAGAAAGATTGGTTTAGTGAGGTAAATATTTTACACAAATGTTTATAAAATGAAAAAATATTCACCTACGTACTAGTTTTGTATGAATAGTTTCAACCTAAAAATTTGTTCTATGGTAAAATAGCGGTGGAAATTATACTACGTGTAAAAGTGAGTCATAAAAACAAATACAGTTTTCTTATTTTGTATCTTTTTTACTTTTATCGCAAGTTTGATTTCTATACATATAACTGTTTTCAATTTAAAGAGGAATTTATTTTCTTAAGAACTTTTCATACAAATTTGAAAAATAACTGTTGTTTTTGATCCCTTATCTCTATCTTTATCCTTCTATTTTTGTGATACTGTATCGGTTATTTATTCTTAATTTTTGCATTCCGAAGTCTAATTAATGTGCCTTATTAATTTTATGTGAATAATTTAGAGATATGTGAAATCTTGCTTTATATACTGTTTGGTACCTACTAGAAGTGCATTCGATCTAATGTGGAAAATTCTTAATTTTAATAAAATAGTTTCAAATTGCTAAAGCCGGGGCAAACAAAGAAGTTTCTGGAATATACAGGGTAAGTCGCTTCGCAGATATGTGTACATCGGGACAATATATTACATATATAATCCCTTGCATAGTTTCATATTATCTTGTAAAATAATCATTCTTCTTTTAATATCAGTTGGTTTTTATATTTTTATTTCATTTATCTGATAGGTTACAATTTCTTCAGGAAATTTTTTTAAAAATTTTCGCTGGAAATTTTCAGAAAACCTTATTTCTGGACAAAATTTGTTTTGTGCTACGAACTGTCGCATTTAAATAAGAAAAATTCTATTTATTTAATTTTGTTATTAAGCTTATTTATATTTTACTTCAAATTATTTGTAGCTTGTTTATAATTAATTAAGTTAGAAATGTTCGTTTGTTAATTATTACAAAAGGGTCATAGCTAAGTTTTTGAGTTGTGCTCAGGTTATTATAATTTATTATTTATTATATTATTATTATTATGCTCTGAGCGTCATGTTGTTTCTGAATAAAATTCTTTAGTCTCAATAATCAATTTTCTCTGTTCATAAAGATGATGGTTGTCCGTTTTAAGAATTTTGTTCTTAATTCCAAATATTGCAGACATTCTTTTATTATGCATTAGCTGGTATCCAATCTTCTTGGATATATGTATTGCATATTCCATTTTTATCTGTTTTATATTTTATCCTGTTTCCTAGACTCACTTCACAACCACTTTTGTCTCTCTGCTTATCTAACTTATACTATTATTCTTTTAGTTATTAACAATAGTTTCATATCTAAGCAACTCACTTCAGTTATTTTTTCTGAGTCTTTAGTATATTTATATACTTCATCGTTGATGATCCTGTAGATTATTCTATTCTCTCTGTCTGTTACGCTCCGAGGCTTACTATAGGCCGTGTTCCCAACCGTCGCAAACAGATCGTCTTACATGACCGTCGAGATATACACAAAGTAGCGATAAACGCATAGTTGTCGTCAAGCAGCGAGTTCTAGAAACATCTATTCGCCTTCGGTTCGTTATTTTATCTGCACAAAGAAGGTGGTATACGTGATCATAGGCGCGAACCGTTGCGTGACCCGAGCGTGGTGGGGGTCGTATCCCAGAGAAGACAAAGGACAAAATGGAAGGGCAGTCAGTGGCAAATGAGGATTCAACCGGAATGCATCGAGAGGTTCAGACGAATAAAATCAAAGTCGCTTAGTCTAACGAATACATCGAGAAATATCATAAAGTCGGGTCGAATTACTATAACGAATTAATTGTATCATCGTTAAATTATTTGTGACGTTTTCATTACAATTTTAAATATTGTTAAATATACAAGTTTATATTAACCCTATTAATTCAGAAATCATTTGAACGACGATCAGGGGAACGACTAATTCGCGACGTCGATTATCATAATCGTAGCGAGAATTTACACCTCTCGCTGACGCGTTTTCCTCGTGATCGCGTCTCTTCGCGAACGGTCGTAACATTTGGTCCTTCGGGCCGGATCACGCGCACTGGACGATCAAGTGAACAGTGATACGGCAGTAAATCATACAGTGCCACGTGATCACATCATCATCAGCATCGCAGCAACCGTTAGCGACGAACCTCACGCCAACAACTAGAGGGTCAACTTCCGCAAGAAAATGTCTTACACGTCAAACCAGACATACACGGTAACGAGTAACATTTAAACTCACAACAACAAGGTAAGCTCATTCATTGTATTGTCTTTACAATTTGCTATAACAATGGAGAACACAGACAAAATTACCTCCTTGCATCGGAAACGTGGCTTCCAAATCGGCCGATTTACAACCTTATCGAAACGACTCGATGAATTCGGAATGAATTCGGATAAATACGCACGTGATGAACTTCCTTAAAACACGGTCGAACAGCGATAGAACAAGCTCTATATCAACCGCGACAAAAAGGGCGTCCGACCAACATCACCGTCAGCGACAAAACGCGCCGCGAAGCCACACATTTACCACGGCACATAGGACGTTGGTTTGTCCAACCTACCAAGCACAACACGAAATCTGGAATTGCGATGTCCTCAAAGCGAAGTCGGCCAAAAATCGCTTTGAAACCGCCAAAAAGGCATCGCTCTGTACTAATTGTCTAGACAAAGGGCATTCTTTTGCTCAATGTTTCGCCGGTCATGTAAGACGATCTGTCTGCGACACTAGTACCAAGAGCAACGGTTAGGAACACGGCCTATAGTAAGCCTCGGGGCGTAACACTATTCTTTTTTACAACAAGTTTCTTTGTTACCTCTTCTATTATTGTCCCGTTTAAGTTTGTTGTTATTTCTATGTCATTGAGTTTTTATAGTTGTATTTGAGTTTGTCCTCCATGTTTATCTTTTTAAGTTCAATGTTTTCCTGTGTTCTTCCTGTTTGCTAGTTTTTAGCCTATAGTTTATGCCTTTTCTTTATTGTCTCGTGTTCCAAGTCTATTCTTTCTGCATCTGTTCTAATCACATATCCTGTAGTATCTGGTACTAATATTAATAATATCTAGAACATATGATATCTGTATTATACTGTTTTTAGGAAACCTGTTTGTATCTTTTTTCTATTTCTGCTGAATAATGCAATTCCCATACTCTTCTACTCTATAACAGAGTTGCCATTGCTCATCACTTTAAAAAATTTTATTGCTGTATTCAAATCACATTTTGTCAACATAATCAGTTTCCAAACTCCCCATTGTTATGTTTTGTCTGGGATATAATAATAACTTTGTTACTACTTCAATATTTGGAATGTGCCTATTTTTATAAATGATACATTCAAGATATATCTCCATTCTACTATTGTATTTAATTTTTCTCATTCTTATCCTATTATTTCTTTTGTTGTATACTAGTATTTTTATCTTACTGGTATTCACTTCAATATGGGTTCTTATACAGTATTCTTATAACTCACCAATTGTATCTTATAAATGTTTTATGTTTCCTGGCATCACCAAGTCATCTGCATAATATACATCCCCTACTATTTATCTGTGTTCCTTATTAATAAAGTATTTATTTGAAAGTTATAAAATATTGAGTGTTGTATTGAGCCCATAAATAGTATGTATATCTTCTCCTTTGCCCTTGTTACTGTTACCTAAGCCCCTTTGGCTGCTATGTCCCCAGTTGTTTTGATCGTACTTAACTACTCTTTTGCAAAGCAATGTCTTTTAGCTTGAAGGTACTTTTCTTTGCTGTAAAACTTTAAAATTCAAAAGTTGCAAGCTTGTCTGTTTTATATTTTGCAATAAACACTTATAGTAGTCGTTGAGTAAGACTACATTTAAGAGTGACCAAGCTTAACAGTGTTGAAGGATATTTTAAAATGTCCATATATTTGGAAACGCCAAAGACAGAAAAAGATTACATTAAAAGGATATGAAAGGAATTTTGAGCATTGTTTTTTTATGTTTTCAAACTAAAAATAGTATTCTCTAATTCTTAGAATAATTATTATTTCTAAATTCTTAAATATTTTTAACAGCTTTAGTAATTGTTTTCATTTCAAGTATTCAATTGTTGTTACAGTTTGCAGCTATTTAGTTAAATGTTGATTTGGCAACATTGAACACTGTTTATTTTTTATCAGCTTCATTCTAGAATATAAGGATACACAGCTATGAGATATGCCAAAAGTTATTCAACAAGCCGCTAGCTTTAATTTTGCATATTTTTATTCTGGTAGAAATTTACAAAATTCCAAAGAAGATATTAGAAATCCATCTTCAGGAATTTATATCGCAAAAGGATTGATGATAAATTCTGTAGTAGGTTTAAGATCCTGCATGGTTCCTGTTGCTAAAATCCATATTGATGTAATCCTAATTTCCCTAAATTTTCATCTTTCTTTTTACACTGCGATTTAAAGCAAGGAAAGTGATTGAAAGTTTTTTTTTCTTGTTTCAAATCATTTTTTCTTCTTAAAAAGGATTTTAAGAAAGATAAAAAATATATTTTTCTCAAAGTATGATAGCGTTTGTGATAGATCATGTATGATCTTGTCCTTCCTTGCAATGCTATATCGAATATCCTTAAATGTTCCATATCTTTTCATTTACTTATACTCTCACCTTATTCTTCTGGTTTGCAAGTATAACTTACAGCTTTAATGGTGTTTTGTTTTTATCTCTTGAATATATCCCCCTTCATTTATCACTTTTAATTTATCGTCATTCCTTTGAGTTCATCCATCTTATGTTGTACTTTCAAGTTTTCTTCTTTTTTATATCTATTTTGTTTCCTTATCTCTTATTATTTTTCTCTAGCTTAACATCTTGTATTAGGTGTAACTAAATATATTATTTGCCTTTCTTATCTTCTTTAATTTGTCTTCCATATTTCCCATTTCCCTAAACATATCTATCTTTTTCAGGATTTCAAATTTCATGCCTTTATTCCCTGTGTTCACAACTATATTTTCCTTTTTTATACTTGTTGTTATATATTCTTTGCCTTTTGTTACCATTTTGCTGTTTGTGATGTGTTTTTGTAATTTTTCTCTTGTCTTTCTTTCCTCTGCCATTTTCGTTATAACTGTCTACTTTCTTGAGCTTTCTTTGTTCTATTGTAGTTTCCTATTATCTGTTTTATCTTTTTCTGGTTTTTTATTTAATTCACTGTCAGAATTTCTAGTTTCTTACAACATTTTATCGTATTGTCTTGTTTTCCTTTTATTACACTCTATATGTGGGATTCAGCCAACTGTGGAAATTGACAACTGTATGTGAAGAGTAATGAAATAATTCTGGAAATCAATGTTTCTGAAATTTTCTTCCAGATATTACTTTTTATGCCTCATTTAAGTATAACTGTGAAATAAATTTTTATTTTTTCTTGTGAATGTGCTTTTACGCATCGTTGCATATGCAATATTTCATTTATTCCAGTTTCTGTTAATATTAGTTGCTTTTCGAACATTTTATTTTATTTACCTGATTCGCTATAATTTTTTAGGAAATTATATCAAGAATCGACATTGCCAGAAATTTATAGTAAATATATTTTGTGATATTCAAGAAAACTTATTCCTGGGCAAGACCAAATTTTATAAATTCTTTCCTGTGCTGCTAGGTAAGTCCACTTTTTTATTCGCTCTTAATTGTAGAATGTACTATTCTATTTAAAAAAGGTGATACTGATGCAAAGAACAAATTCCATTTTTGTTTAGTTTTATGCGCGCTTACTTCAGTATCTATATTGACTATTTAGATTCTGTTGCAAGTGATTAGTGTTGGACATGATATTAATAATATATCAAATCTCATAAATACAAAATCATCTAAAACATTTCAGTTTTTGCATAGTGCTATATATTTCTATATATACAATATTCTACGTTTAAAATCATATTACGAGGCAGTTTATTCTTTCTTTTCCAAGGGGACAGTTTTTGTGTGTGAAAAAGAAAAAAGTAGAAAAATAAAAGCAATAAAAAACTAGTTCGTACTTGTTTCCTGGTGATAGTAGTATAACAATATTTTATTGCACACACAAATACTTGACTTAGGATGCAATAAAATGAAATTGTAACACTAACTTTTGTTACGATGATTATAACAAATTAAATAAACTGCTGAGGTCTATGCAGTAAATATACAAAGTATATGTGATGTTATACCCGTTGAGTCCAATAAGGACTTCGGGATATTTTGGGTCGGAAAGTGTTTAAAGAATTGAAATTGATTGAATATCAAGTGTTTGTTTTTGTAATATAGCACGTGGTCATTATGATACCTCGGTCGGTACGTACCGCTGATTCGGATATTTCTCAACCTTTTTTTCTACCATATGTTTACTTATGCCAATAAAATGTACAATGACAAAAAGAAATAAACAATAGAATAAACAAAAAACTGGAAGAAAATATAAGCACACGCGAAACTCGACGGCCCGCCACGATCGAGTAGTGTAATATGATCCAGTGGCAGATAGCGCGGAGACAATGTATCTAGGTGCTGAATCAAAAGTAAGACTTTTTTATTTCTAACTTTTCTAAACTTAAACTTTTACTAATATATTTGTGACGTTAGATTTACTTATTGATATGTATTTAATTATCATTTATTCAGTAAGCAAATATGCTTCAAACTATATCGTGTTTGGTCTCATCTGAATCAGAAAAGTGTAACAAATACGTTGGTAAATGATTTCATTTATTACAATGAATCAAAAATAAAAAGAATTTGATTTTATGAGTTGAAGGTCTCAGCTTGTCGGGAGTTTTTAATGTTTGCGTAACGTACGCATAGTATAGGTGCTCACATAAACGTTGCACTTCATGCTACCATTTATTGACTTACAAGGTAACTATTCCTTAGACTATGAACTTACAAACTAGTACAGGGAGGCCCGATATTATATTATGGATCGCTGACATTTTAGGAGGAGGAAGAAAAAGACTAAACGTATGAGATATATTTTTTTTATATTGTTTATTTAACCAAAATACAGTTTTAAATACAATTTTTTATTCATAATAAACAATGAATTTTGTTGATGATGTTAGACAAAGGCAAAGGTACCGATACGCGACGGTACGACGTAGCCATACTATGTTGTGTGTCGGCGCTTTACACTTTTTTTTTTTGTGTCTGATATTCTCCTTGGATTTAAGCCGCTGGGGAGCGGAGCTTTTACATGATTTTGTTTTTATTTGATTTTTCTGTCCTGAAAAACTTGGTCGCAAAACAGGACGCTTCGGTAGTCTACTTTTTGGGTGCTGGGTAGTTTTGGGGGGGGG
>JACXIM010008799.1:0-15228 GCA_014737505.1 Bombus sibiricus | reverse complement strand
GCACCGGGACTTGCGTAAGCCACTGTGCTGCCGTGCCCTCCAGAGCACGACTTATAGTAAGATATAACTCGTCGTCTCGTAGAGGTCTTCTTTCCATAATCACACTGACCGTCGCGCACCACGCAGCTGGGTCGGCACCCGCGATTTCGGGGTTAAAGCGCGGTAGCGAAAAATTTTTCCGTTCCGCACTCCTTCTCCTCCGCTTTTGTTTTAGCGACCGAAGGAGATCGCGCACCAGGGCCCTATGTTCCCGTACCGGGATAACCGGTTCAGATCCCACTTCTGATGTCGGAAAGTCGTCGTCATGAGGGCCCGAGTCGTCACTGGGGGAAAGGTGTTGGGCACACAATGATACTTCGCTGGAGCTAGACATCTTTCCCGTTCAATCGACGTGACGTTTATTATTACAAATTTGGTTTATACAAAGTTGGTGAATAACCGCGGCGATTAGACACTGGTGACAATGGTCTAAGACTCGATAACGAATCCGCGGTCAATGGGATGGCGAACTTATTGTTTTCCAATCAAAGTATCTGAGCAGATCGCAAAGAACACGTAACTCGCTGATGAGGTCTCATAAGAGAATGACTCTCTGTCGCGATGATGCCACAGAGGAGAACTATAACGGGGTGTGTCTAAGGGCACACGATCATCGGATTCGTGGAGCGATGCCTTCGTTCAGAAGGTGAGGGAAATTGACGTTGCTGTTAATTGGTCAATTTCCATATCGGTGGCTAGAAAAGGATGCTAGCCGTCCTTGAGGGAAAGTTGCTGGCGGGAGGCGCCGTTCGTGAGGAAATAGGCTTCCCCTAGCTTCCCGTAGTTGGGACAAAGACTGTTTGTCTGTTTGAAGGACTTTAGTTAACTAAATCTTAAGATTTATAACGGGTCCTCAGGTTAGCTGAACATGTACTGTGGAGATGCATCGACATCTGGTAATCATCTTACTGGAAGAATAGGGTCTGCATGTGGCGAGCCAGGGGACAGAGACCGTTGGAATGTTTATTGTCGAGTGTTACAACTATTTCCTTTTTAAGAGAAGCTATACTATTACTGCATACCTTTGTTAGACAAAACGTTCATCCCTTGACCACGGCTACGTTTGGCGACTGACTGTCGCCTCGAGCGCAAGCTCACTATCACAAGTTTTCGAACAATTACAATCGGACTGGACGACTACAATTGTTTAATTACGGCTATGGTATAATCTAGATTACAATGTTACGGGGTTTTCCCAGAGTTCCAAAAGGGAGGCTCCGGTTTTCTTCCGTCTCCGACATATATGTATACATTATTAAATCAAACAATCAATAATGTAGTAAATATAAAAATACAATACACGAAATTACATTATTAAGATTAACTAACATTTTAAAATTGAATGAACTCTATGCGAAGTTACATTGTAAAACATATGTATACATATATATGTCGGAGATGAAAGGACATCGGTACCTTTCTCTTGAAAAGTTTGGGAAAACCCAATACCCTAATCCAGACCTGTACAATAGCGACACTTAAGCAATAAATTAAGAAATAGCCATATGGGTACTTAAGGTTTATGACGATGGGCTTAGGCTCGAGGTGACATAATGAATCACCGAACGTACCCACGGTCACGGGAGGGATGTGTAATAACAGAAGTATGGAATAATTATGCAGCTCTCCTTAAAAACGAAGAGTGACCCGAGAGGTGGGAAAAGGACTATATAAGGGCAGTTCCTTTTGGATTAGGGAGTTAGTTGCGGAGCGAATTGCTGATTGAGTTGCTGACTGAATTGCTGAGAATTCTTGAGAGGTTTAGCGAGGAAATTATTCGTGAGAGAGCTTATCGGTAGCAGTACTATTTTACGTTGAGTTTGTAGTCCCGTGGCCGTGGTTTCGTTATCGAAATTGAAGTCATCGTCATCTACATACCTACCTTCCGACCACCGCGAGTACTGGTAACCTGTTATAACAAACCCGGTTGTATCAATAAAACACCAGTTGTAATTATAATGGCAAATTCAAGTGAAGGTTTATTAAACGCCAATGGTTCTTCGTGAACCATCCACACATTTTTGGAATCTCTCCTCCTCTTGCGCTAAAACAATACATACAAGATCAGGGAGACAAATGGATGAAACAACATAGGAAACAGGACAAAGTTAAAATAAATAAAAAATACATACTTGTACAACATAACCTGTACTCGCCATGAAAACAAAAACCACGCACTATAAATTAAAATTTACTATGAATTAATGCCGTATTCACAAACGAAAATGTAAACTATCACGATCGAAACCCAAACGATGAGAATAGATAACAAATAATCAAAACTCGTAATATGCCATTATGAATAAAGAAACGCAGATGAGATAACCTCAAAATTTAAAATAATCAAACACTGAACAAAACTTTCAAACCACGCTCAACAAATCAAAAATTTATTTACACCGTATTTACAAAGAACCGTAAATCACCAATTAACTAAAAATTCGCATGGAAAATTCCGATACACGTGCCCTGAACGCCCCACAGGCATCAGCAAGAAACGTTCCAGACGCATCGTAGATGCAACTTCAGCAAGGACACGTTGCCACGCGCCTTGAACTTTTCCACAGGCGTTAGCAGGAAAGGCTCCGGAAACATCACAGACGCAACTTCAGCAAAAAGACAAAATCAGTACAATATCCACATTCTTCGAATGTTAGCGATCACCATGTTTCTATATTTACCTAATTATGTTTCTATAATGATACTAAGACAATTTAAATTGTAAACAAAGTTGGCAGTTGAACAAACGTTGAGAATCTTCTTGAACATTTTCAAAAGGAAGACCCTGACGTTTTTCCATCTCCGACGGATATAAATGTAGCGACTCAGAGAAGGAGATAGGATTATTTTGCCGTTCGTTTGCCGAGTGAGAATATTATTTTATTTGCCGTTCGTTTGTCGAGTAAGAACATATCGTTAATCGAGTGAGTATAAATGATTATTTTACCGTTCGTCTGTCGAGTAAGAACATATTGTTTGCCGAGTGAGAATATTATATTATTTGCCGTTCGTTAATCGAGAGAGAATATTATATTATTTACCGTTCGTTAATCGAGTGAGAATATTATATTATTTACCGTTCGTTAATCGAGTGAGAATATTTTATTATTTGCCGTTCGTTAATCGAGTGAGTATATTATATTATTTGCCGTTCGTTTGTCGAAGATATTATTTATATTTCATTAATCGAATGAGAATATTATATTATTTGCCGTTCGTTAATAGAGTGAGAATATTATATTATTTACCGTTCGTTTGTCGAAGAGAATATTTACCGTTCGTTTATCGAAGATAATATTTATATTTCGTTGATCCCGTCACGTAAAATAAAAAAGAAATTTAAGAAAAAAAAGAAACTTTATCTTTTTCTTGTTTGCAATACACTTTCGAGCTCTAGGCGTGACTGTTCAAGATTAACTTGGATGATTTTAGGGGGAGTATTTAAATTCTTTTATTCGTGGGAGTGGGAAAAGGCTTCGATCATATATATCTGAGAACGGATACAGTGACAGGATGTTATCCCGATGGTCACTCATGCTACGGCACTTGGAATTACGCTATCTTATCGCTTTGTTCAGTCGGATTTCGGCTGTGACATTCCCCCCTTCTTAGATTGAACTTGGTCCCTCAAGGTTTCCTCAGAAGACTTTTTTGGAATCGGACTCGGCGTGGCTTCAAAATCACAGCTGATTCCTCTTCTTCTTCGAGGTGGTGTGAGTTGGTCGGGATATAGATGTTGGATGTTGCGACCGGGGCCCTTGGTGTAGGTTATGATGTGGTTGATGTCACGTGCCCCCGTCCATTGGTTCTCCAAAATCTTAGTGTTTTTTCTGTATTGCTTTATGGACGCTAATTGCTTCAAAGTGTACTTTTCTTCTTTGTCTTGATCCTTCATGGTCAGGTGGCTTGAAGTTTGAATTTCGGCATAAATGTTGACTGGGGTGGTCGGTATTTTAATGGTGTTCGGAATTTTGAATGGCCTCTCCTTTATTAGCTGCTTGAGTCTCCGTATTCTTGAAACTAGAATCTTCTTTTTCTTCTTTCAATTGTTTTATGGTATCCAATAGCGTTACCTGCTGCATTGGAACTTCATTCTGTACAGTTTCATGTTTTTTCATATGGTTCTTCCAGAGGCAATTCAGGATTTTTAGTTGAAACAATGATGCCAATGCTGACGATTACTCAGGATTGGATTTCGTCCCGAAAGATTTCCTTCTGGGTCCTCTGCTATTCTCAGCCGCTATTTAGTTTACAGGAGGTTCTGTCACTTCGGTAGATTCCATTCTGAACATTGTTTCTTCTTCAATCATTTTACCTGCAGCTTCTTTTACTTCTAATACTTCTTTGTTTGCTATCGTTAGATTTTTTTATCTCTTTTTTTTCTGTATAATAACATATTCAAAGATATGTGTAAAGTTGTCCTTACAAGTTTAAACACTACATTTCACTTTAATAAACTTAATATATTTGCCTTAAACTTTTCAACAGTAAATTTATATTTATTTTCAATCATATATCTAAACTTATCGAATCATTGAAATCAATGGTTAGTATATAATTGAACAGTGTTAGAAAAACGGAAAATCCATTTAGAAGAGTAGAACTTTACAAGGACAACTTAATACTGGCTAATAACATATTTATTTTGTATTTAAATATAAGCCAACATATGTTGCCTATTCTAAGACATAAATCGCATATATAAAAAGATTAACTTTTAACGTCATTCTTGATAATAATAATTGCTACAAATTTGTACTTACAATAACTATCAAATTTAAATTAAAACTTACCACCTTTAACATATTCTACCGCAATATTGAATATAAAACGCTTCCTAAAAATGATAAATAATGATCTTCATTTTGTTCATTTCTTTAGTTTCTTTTTTTTGAAAGAATGCATTTGTAATTTGCTTCAAAAGGTCTTAAATACTAGAATTGAAAAATATAACAAAAGCATTCTCTCTTTGGTTCAACAATGATGCCCAAAGAGGTACACATACGAAATTGAATTATACAATTCTTATATTCTTATAATTCTCTATATTATATGTATGTATATATTCTATGTATATAGAATATGTAACACTTAAAATTATTCATTAGAATAAAATTTGCTCTAAACATCATCCAGTGTTTAAAATTGTTATAAATGAATAAAAAAGAAAATCATTAACTGAAGTAGTTTCTAAGCTTATATAAAGTTGCATTAATGAAACAAAACCTCAACAATCATTATTATATTCAATCCATTTATATTTTTCAGCTTACATGTGACTGATACCCATATGCACCAAAGTAAGAACATCCTAAATTCTCAATGCACATATAAAGCAATTTTATTGTCAGTATATGCATGAATTTCGAAATTGCATTGAAATTCCTTCAATACTTATACTTTTCAAAAAATGTTTCAATTTGAACTGATAATCTCCCAATAATCCTTCAATAAAATATTTTTCTTTTCCAATCACTAATTTATTAATAAGACGAACAGACACAAAATTACATATACTATAATCAACATCGTTATTGCAATCGGATATCACAAAATACAGCACTTTTCAGCTCCATCACCATCCCTTTCCTACAAGCAAAGGAATACAATGAAGATACTGCATCCTGCATTTAGCAATTTAGCAATCTAACCAAAATTTAGTAGTCACATTCTATGACTAATGGTAAATAACATTTATGAGAAATTAATACATGACAACAAATCCATACAAAAAAAATTTTTTTTTGTTTTATTCATTTAATATAAAAGAAAAATTTTTTGTCATGGCTACTTATACCAGTATAAAACAAGTTGACCCGGCATATTGGCTGGTAAAGATCATAGAAGTCAATGTTTGAAAAATAACAAATTTGCACTAATATCAACCGTATGGGATAAGTTTATTGAAAACAGTCAGAATTGCTATAAACCTGGTGCAAACATTACAATAGACGAGCAACTTCTCCCAACCAAAGCCAGATGCAGGTTTACACAATAATTACCGAATAAGCCCGACAAATTCGGAATTAAATTTTGGCTGGCATCTGATATTCAAACAAAATATATTGTAAATGGGTTTCCTTATTTAGGAAAGAACGAAAACTGAGCACCATCGCAACCTCTGGGTGAATTTGTGGTACTCTTTCCCTCTGCAGGAACAATTATTAGGATTTCTACAGTGACATTCCGTCCTCGATGATTCAGCAAGTCGGCAAGATGTAACAGGCAGTTTTACATAAGAGTATCCACCGCGGCAAAAGGGGTATGGACAATTTCTTGGTAACTGATATATGTAATGTCTAGAATTATTTCCAAATGCATCTTGATAACGTAATCTATTATGCAAGTTATGGCAATGATGACACAATATCTTGTATCTATATGTCTACAAAATGAACACATGCAGTTATAACCAAATGGATAAATGACACGTCCAGTTGACGCGTAAGCAATATTTTCTGTCGAAAAACAATTGCGACCTAGCCTACTTAATCTATTCTGACAAAATTGATTAGATAATCGTGATGAATCTAGATAAAATTGCCTTGGCTGATCATACTGATTTCTAGATTCCATGTCGTAAAAAAAACTTGGAATATAATGATTTAAAATATGGTATTTATAGCAACGAGGATACGTTCTACTACCACAAGAATACCGTTCTTAATAAATTGTTACATTCACTACACCTCGAGTTACCTCTAATATCCTGAATGAATCGCACGATTGACCAATAAGCCATGAATAATTATACAGATTCAGTTTTTCCTCATTTATCTATCTGAATATTATAACAAATACTTTACATTGAATATTTTATTAAAAAAACTGTGTTTTTCATAAACGCTTCAAAATTCAAAGTCTATTGATCAACTCCTCTCTCCTTTCTCTTTCTCCTCACTAAAATAGATAAGTTTTTTATGCAGTTTATGGAGTTTTTTTTTGAGTAAATCACATTTATCATCCGATATACCCCTCGAAGTAATTTCAGTCTGTACATTTTCTTCTTTTCTCTTACTTCTTTTTCTCCTTCTAATGAATTCTTTTTATTCTGTAAAATAGTTTTTGTATCTTCAATTTTGTTAAGTGCAATTCTTATTTTTGATAATTTACTTTTATTAGATAATTCTTGTGAATCTTCTACTACATCTTCGATATCATTTTGAGTATGACTCCTACCTTCAGTAAATTTGATATTTTGAACAGCATCATTAATTTTAATAGCTTTTTCGGTATCAAATAAATCGCACTTATTATTTAATATACCATTTGAATTGACTTCTGAAGTTTCTTCCTTTGTATTTTCTTCGACCTTCCTTTGCTCTTCGAATCCACTCTTTTCATTTTGTAAGATTCTTCCTGTATCCTCATCTTTCTTAACTTCAACTTTATCCGATCTCCCAGGTCTGCCTCCATCTTTCGCCTCTCTCTTTGCAATACTAGCACCCTTGCCTTCCTCTGGTTGCCTTTTATCATCACAACTCTTCGATCGCCGATTACGTAAACAAGATATTTCATTCCGAGTACGTTGGCTTAAATTCGCTTCATCAATTGCTATTACACTCGTTACTGCATTATCACTTTCCACAAACCTACACTTATCACTATCCGAAACTGACTTTCGCCCAACACCTTTTTTTTCTTCTTCGGTCAATTTATTTTCTACATTTTCTGATGCTTTTTATACGGATTCCAATGATATATTTTGTTTAACGTTGTCTGTTGATTTTGTATCATTTTCAGCAGTTGATTTACTAACTGCTTCTAATTTCTTCATTTCAATTTTGTTTTCTTCATTTGCATCATCGTCCAAAATATTTCTTATTGAAATATTATCCTTCTTGTTATGATCTTTCTCTGCTTCTCCTAAACTTTTACTTCTCTTATCAAACCATTCTTGTAAATTTTGAGTATCTTGCGATGAAGATTGTGACAAATCATTATACAATGCTGCAATATCTTCTTTCCTTCGTCTCAAAGACTCTTTTTGGTGTTCTGTCAAGCTATTGGCATCAAACATTAAGTCTGTTTTAATGAAAATATAATCCTGCGAGTCGGTGTCAATTGATACTTTCTTTTCAGAAGAATTTTCTACATTAGACTGCAATTCTTTTGAAAATTCTTTCAAAACCATCTCTTCATTTTCTACAGTAACTTCTTCTTTCTCCAAGCTTTTGTTCAAACTATTAGAAACTACACTATCCTGACAACTCCCACTAGTCGCTCCTTTAATAGTTTCCTGACTTCCAACTCCTAACGTCAATTCAACAATTGCTTTTCTTTGCAGTTCGATTTTTTTATCGAGGAGTTGACCCTACTTCCTTGCTTGTTTGTTTATCGTGTCTATGCGTCGCGTAAGAGCGTCAAGTATGGCACGAGTCGAATTATCTATAGTTTCGATTCTATCCTTTCGTGGCGTTGCCATTATTGTATTGGTTGCACTATCTGTGCTATCTGTACTTGAATTGCTAGAGAAGCTGTCTCTTCTCGTTCTGTATTTGGCAAAAGAATCCAGATTTCTAGCTTACCGTAGTAGTTATGGCCGTTGAGGATTCTCTGGGGTGTTTCCTCTCTGGTTGGTTTTAGATTCCGAATCCTGTTCGTAGGTACGCGCTGACCGTAGTCCTCTCGTCTAGTTTCACCGTAGTGGACCGCTGAAAGTTGCTGCAGGGCTTCGTAGTAACAAAGATTCGTAGTGGTCCGCTGATCCTTCAATCTTCAATGATGCGCGTACGCCGAAATCGTAATTTCGTTTTCACTGAAGCGAATGGATCCTGACATGATCGCTAAAAATGTCACGCAAAATAAAAAAGAAATTTAAGAAAAAAAAGGAACTTTACTTTTTTCTTGTTTGCAATACACTTCCGAGCTGTAGGCGTGACTGTTCAAGATTAACTTGGATGATTTTAGGGGGAGTATTTAAATTCTTTTATTCGTGGGAGTGGGAAAAAGCTTCGATCATATATTTCTGAGAACGGATACAGTGACCGGATGTTATCCCGATGGTCACTCATGCTAAGGGGCTTGGAATTTCGCTATCTTATCGCTTTGTTTAGTCGGATTTCGTCTGTGACAATCGAGTGAGAATATTACATCATTTATCGTTCGTTAATCGAGTGAGAATATTATATTATTTGCCGTTCGTTAATCGAGAGAGAATATTATATTATTTACCGTTCGTTAATCGAGTGAGAATATTATATTATTTATCGTTCGTTAATCGAGTGAGAATATTATATTATTTGCCGTTCGTTAATCGAGAGAGAATATTATATTATTTACCGTTCGTTAATCGACTGAGAATATTATATTATTTATCGTTCGTTAATCGAGTGAGAATATTATATTATTTACCGTTCGTTAATCGAGAGAGAATATTATATTATTTACCGTTCGTTAATCGAGTGAGAATATTATATTATTTACCGTTCGTTAATCGAGAGAGAATATTATATTACTTATCGTTCGTCAATCGAGAGAGAATATTATATTGCCGTTCGATAATCGAATAGTATACAATTATTGTTCGTCTACCGAGTAATAATTATCGTTCGTCTATTGAGCATATTAATTAATTACCGTTCGTCAACCGAATAATTATCATTGTCTATCGAAGAGTTAGTTTTTGTCAACCGACGTGTTCGTGTCTGGCAGATTGTAACTTATAAATAATCAACTAAGTTGAAATCGAGTCAGTTAAAATCTAATAATGAACCAATTGGACGAGGTCGCGATCGAGTTAAATAAGAGAAAAATTGTAGGAGTAAATTGCGAGCAGTATACGCGCAAGCGTGCAAGAATATACACTTCAAGGTAGGAATTTAAGTCGAAAGATAAATTCTGTCAATAACCGATCGAATTAAAATAAACCTTTGACGTAGAAAATACTCATCTAGTAGAATATTAAGATCAAATTCAATAGAAACTTGTGAAATAATTATACATATATAAATATATAACAACCAGTATAATACTATTATAATATATAATATATATAGTATATATAAATCGACTATTTACTCGCTCCAACTTTAATCCTCTCCCGTGCTAGTACTCCTGCCCATAGCAGGTTAGCAAAAAACGTGAAATTTATTTAACAGTTGCATTAAACGCTAGTAAACTCTACCTATTAATTTACCAATTATTGAATAAAGACAAAATATAAAATATAAAATATAAAATATAAAATATAAAATATAAAATAAATAAAAAATATAAAAATAAAAGAATAAGACATATATAATGAAAGAAAAATCTTTGAAATAGTCCTTGGACCATTTCTGGTGGCAGCAACTACCCTATTAATCGGAAGTTTCAATTCATATTTCGAATACCATCACCCCTTTTGCAATACGTTTGGCGTGTAAAATGGAATGAAAAGAGCGCTAAAACGTCGAAATATCCCAATGAGGAACTAAATAACGCTTATTTTTCGTCCAAATCGACGTACGATTGCATTTTGCCAGCTGCTGGGCTTGTTTCGACGCTGATTGTGGTGTGCAATACGTTTGGCGTGTAAAATCAAGTGAAAAGAGCGCTGATACGTCCAAATATCTCATTCAGGAACGAAATAACAATAATTTTGCGCCAATATCAAGTAAAAGATTGCAATTTGCGAGCTGCTAGGCTTGTTTCGACACTGATTGTGGCGTGCAACACGTTTGGCGTGTAAACTCAAGTGAAAAGAGCGATGAAACGTCGAAATATCGTAAACAGGAAGGAAATAACACTTATTTTGCGTCAAAATCAAGCAAAACATTGCATTTCTCGAGCTGATGGGCTTGTCTCGACGCTGATTGTGGTGTGCAATACGTTTATCGTGTAAAATCGAGTGAAAACAGCGCTCAAACGTCGAAATATCTCTTTTAGGAACGAAAGAACACTTATTTTACGTCAAAATCACGTAAAAGATTTCATTTTGCCAGCTGCTGGGCTTGTGTCGACACTGATTGTGGCGTTCAAAACGTTTGGTGTGTAAAATCAAGTGAAAAGAGCGATGAAACGTCGAAATATCGTAAACAGGAACGAAATAACACTCATTTTGCGTCAAAATCAGGTAAAAGATTGCAATTTGCGAGCTGCTGTGCTTGTTTCGACACTGATTGTGGCGTGCAATACGTTTGGCGTGTAAAATCGAGTGAAAAGAGCGCTCAAACGTCGAAATATCTCATTCAGGAACGAAATAACACTCATTTTGCGTCAAAATCAAGCAAAACATTGCATTTCTCGAGCTGATGGGCTTGTCTCGACGCTGATTGTGCTGTGCAATACGTTTATCGTGTAAAATCGAGTGAAAACAGCGCTCAAACGTCGAAATATCTCATTCAGGAACGAAATAACACTTATTTTACATCAAAATCACGTAAAAGATTTCATTTTGCCAGCTGCTGGGCTTGTGTCGACACTGATTGTGGCGTTCAAAACGTTTGGTGTGTAAAATCAAGTGAAAAGAGCGATGAAACGTCGAAATATCGTAAACAGGAACGAAATAACACTCATTTTGCGCCAAAATCAGGTAAAAGATTGCAATTTGCGAGCTGCTGAGCTTGTTTCGACACTGATTGTGGCGTGCAACACGTTTGGCGTGTAAAATCGAGTGAAAAGAGCGCTGATACGTCGAAATATCTCATTCAGGAACGAAATAACACTTATTTTACATCAAAATCACGTAAAAGATTTCATTTTGCCAGCTGCTGGGCTTGTGTCGACACTGATTGTGGCGTTCAAAACGTTTGGTGTGTAAAATCAAGTGAAAAGAGCGATGAAACGTCGAAATATCGTAAACAGGAACGAAATAACACTCATTTTGCGTCAAAATCACGTAAAGGATTGCATTTTTCGAGCTGCTGGGCTTGTTTCGACACTGATTGTGGCGTGCAATACGTTTGGCGTGTAAAATCAAGTGAAAAGAGCGTTGAAACGTCGAAATATCTCATTCAGGAACGAAATAACACTGATTTTGCGCTAATATCAAGTAAATGATTGCAATTTTCGAGCTGCTGTGCTTGTTTCGACACTGATTGTGGCGTGCAATATGTTTGCCGTGTAAAATCAAGTGAAAAGAGAGATAAAACGTCGAAATATCGTAAACAGGAACGAAATAACACTTATTTTGCGTCCAAATCACGTAAAGGATTGCATTTTGCCAGCTGCTGGGCTTGTTTCGACACTGATTGTGGCGTGCAATACGTTTAGCGTGTAAAATCAAGTGAAAAGTGCGTTGAAACGTCGAAATAGCTTAAGCAGGAACGAAATAACACTCATTTTGCGTCAAAATCAGGTAAAAGATTGCAATTTGCGAGCTCTGGTCTTGTTTCGACACTGATTGCGGCGTGCAATACGTTTGGCGTGTAAAATCAAGTGAAAAGTGCGTTGAAACGTCGAAATAGCTTAAGCAGGAACGAAATAACACTTATTTTACGCCAAAATCAGGTAAAAGATTGCAATTTGCGAGCTGCTGGGCTTGTTTCGACACTGATTGTGGCGTGCAATACGTTTGGCGTGTAAAATCAAGTGAAAAGTGCGTTGAAACGTCGAAATAGCTTAAACAGGAAAGAAATAACACTTATTTTACGTCAAAACCACGTAAAAGATTTCATTTTGCCAGCTGCTGGGCTTGTTTCGACACTGATTGTGGCGTTCAAAACGTTTGGCGTGTAAAATCGAGTGAAAAGAGCGCTGATACGTCGAAATATCTCATTCAGGAACGAAATAACACTGATTTTGCGCCAATATCAAGTAAAAGATTGCAATTTGCGAGCTGCTGTGCTTGTTTCGACACTGGTTGTGGCGTGCAATACGTTTGCCGTGTAAAATCAAGTGAAAAGAGCGATGAAACGTCGAAATATCGTAATCAGGAACGAAATAACACTCATTTTGCGTCAAAATCACGTAAAGGATTGCATTTTGCCAGCTGCTGGGCTTGTTTCGACACTGATTGCGGCGTGCAATACGTTTGGCGTGTAAAATCAAGTGAAAAGTGCGTTGAAACGTCGAAATAGCTTAAGCAGGAACGAAATAACACTCATTTTGCGTCAAAATCAGGTAAAAGATTGCAATTTGCGAGCTCTGGTCTTGTTTCGACACTGATTGTGGCGTGCAACACGTTTGGCGTGTAAAATCGAGTGAAAAGTGCGCTGATACGTCGAAATATCTCATTCAGGAACGAAATAACACTGATTTTGCGCCAATATCAAGTAAAAGATTGCAATTTGCGAGCTGCTGTGCTTGTTTCCACACTGATTGTGGCGTGCAATACGTTTGCCGTGTAAAATCAAGTGGAAAGTGCGTTGAAACGTCGAAGTAGCAAAAACAGGAAAGAAATAACACTCATTTTGTATCAAAATCAGGTAAAAGATTTCATTTTGCGAGCTCTGGCCATGTTTCGACACTGATTGTGGCGTGCAATACGTTTGGCGTGTAATATCGAGTGAAAAGAGCGCTCAAACGTCGAAATATCTCATTCGGGAACGAAATAACACTCATTTTGTGCCAAAATCAGGTAAAAGATTTCATTTTGCGAGCTGCTGGGCTTGTCTCGACACTGATTGTGGCGCGCAATACGTTTGCCGTGTAAAATCAAGTGAAAAGAGCGTAGAAACGTCGAAATAGCTTAAACAGGAACGAAATAACACTCATTTTGCGTCAAAATCACGTAAAGGATTGCATTTTGCGAGCTGCTGGGCATGTTTCGACACTGATTGTGGCGTTCAAAACGTTTGGCGTGTAAAATCGAGTGAAAAGAGCGTTGATACGTCGTAATATCTCATTCAGGAACGAAATAACACTGATTTTGCGTCAAAATCACGTAAAGGATTGCATTTTGCGAGCTGCTGGGCTTGTTTCGACACTGATTGTGGCGTGCAATACGTTTGCCGTGTAAAATCAAGTGAAAAGAGCGATGAAACGTCGAAATATCGTAAACAGGAACGAAATAACACTTATTTTGCGTCAAAATCACGTAAAGGATTGCAATTTGCGAGCTGCTGGGCTTGTCTCGACGCTGATTGTGGCGTGCAATACGTTTGGCGTGTAAAATCGAGTGAAAAGAGCGCTGATACGTCGAAATATCTCATTCAGGAACGAAATAACACTGATTTTGCGCCAATATCAAGTAAAAGATTGCAATTTGCGAGCTGCTGGGCTTGTTTCGACACTGATTGTGGCGTGCCATACGTTTGGCGTGTAAAATCGAGTGAAAAGAGCGTTGATACGTCGAAATATCTCATTCAGGAACGAAATAACACTGATTTTGCGCCAATATCAAGTAAAAGATTGCAATTTGCGAGCTGCTGTGCTTGTTTCGACACTGATTGTGGCGTGCAATACGTTTGCCGTGTAAAATCAAGTGAAAAGAGCGATGAAACGTCGAAATATCGTAAACAGGAACGAAATAACACTTATTTTGCGTCAAAGTCACGTAAAGGATTGCATTTTGCGAGCTGCTGGGCTTGTTTCGACACTGATTGTGGCGTTCAAAACGTTTGGCGTGTAAAATCGAGTGAAAAGAGCGATGAAACGTCGAAATATCGTAAACAGGAACGAAATAACACTTATTTTGCGTCAAAGTCACGTAAAGGATTGCATTTTGCCAGCTGCTGGGCTTGTTTCGACACTGATTGTGGCGTGCAATACGTTTGGCGTGTAAAATCAAGTGAAAAGAGCGATGAAACGTCGAAATATCGTAAACAGGAACGAAATAACACTTATTTTGCGACAAAATCACGTAAAGGATTGCATTTTGCGAGCTACTGGGCTTGTCTCGACACTGATTGTGGCGTTCAAAACGTTTGGCGTGTAAAATCAAGTGAAAAGAGCGTTGATACGTCGAAATATCTCATTCAGGAACGAAATAACACTGATTTTGCGCCAATATCAAGTAAAAGATTGCAATTTGCGAGCTGCTGTGCTTGTGTCGACACTGATTGTGGCGTGCAATACGTTTGCCGTGTAAAATCAAGTGAAAAGAGCGATGAAACGTCGAAATATCGCATTCAGGAACGAAATAACACTGATTTTGCGCCAATATCAAGTAAAAGATTGCAATTTGCGAGCTGCTGTGCTTGTTTCGACACTGATTGTGGCGTGCAATACGTTTGCCGTGTAAAATCAAGTGAAAAGAGCGATGAAACGTCGAAATATCGTAAACAGGAACGAAATAACACCTATTTTGCGTCAAAGTCACGTAAA
>JACXIM010008798.1:0-15002 GCA_014737505.1 Bombus sibiricus | reverse complement strand
TGTGGCCGTACCTTTGGCACCTTTTACACTGTACTATCTCCTTTTTAACTAAGGGAGGTTCGAATTTAACTACCGAATTCATTAGTCGGTTGATGTTGTAAATTTGTTTATTGTTAGATTTTTGTTTTAAGTCGATAAAGAAGAGGGATAGAGGGTTTTTTGTGATTCGATGGCGTATGTTACTGATGTTGGTTACTTCCTGACCAAGTTTGAGGAGTTCGAACTTAAGTTCGTCCATGTTAGCTGAGTGGTGGACGTTGCGTAGTACCACGCGGAAAGGTCTTTCTTGTTTCAGTTGATAGGTGTGGAAATTTGCATTCAGGGTTTTTAGTAATTTTGTTAGTTTTCTATATGCTTCTGGGTTGGCCGGGAGAATTTTAACCTGATTATTATTTATTCTCAGTGTGTAGTCCTCTTTGCTAATGTCTTTCTCGATGGACTTTATCATTGTTTGGATGTCGATAACATCATCCATGAAGATTGGTGGAGGAGGCGGGTTTTTATGTGCTTGTTGTTTCATTGGTGTTTCCACTAGGACCATAGAATCGTCTGTAGATTCGAGTACTGAAAATCTATTGTAAGTGGTGACATTGTTTTTTGTCGTATCGTTTAGGTTAATGTTTGCTTTAGTTTTGGTTGTTTCCCGGTTTCGTATTTTAGTGCTAATAAATTCGTAGTTATCCTTCTACCACGGGAGAGATAGCGCGGTGTAATTATGGTTTTGCTCAAGAGAGCCTGGTCGCGATTCTTGGGCCATCATCGAGCTAGTTAATTCAAGGTGAATAACTAGTCGAGAGGCTATGAGGCTATGATTTGGGTAGTGATTAGGAGCGTTGGAATTTTTCACTAATAAAATAGGAAACACTTAGATTATGTCTATTACGATTCACTAGCAAGGTATGGGCGACACTAGATCACCGCGTTACAGAGCGCTAGACACACGTCTGCACGCTTCGGCACTCAACAGGGAACTTATAAGCGATAATACTGAGCGATTTTGTTCACCGTCCCATGTGGTGCAAGGTGTTTAACTGAAGACTCTAATTTTAATACAATGTTACTATGCGCTCTCTTACAGACATGATGAACTTTCTTGTACTTCGTTCGGTATTTTTCATTTTTAACGATTTGAACATTTTCTTCTACGTTGTAATTCAAAATTTGTTAACGATATAAATTGACTGCCATTATCTAATTTCGGGAAAAAAGTTGGTTGTTTCCCTATTTAGTAGATACATATATTATTTTTATATCATCTGTTTGCTTTCTGAAAATATTATATTAACATTAATTAAATATGTATATTGTTTTCTAGTCTTTGTTTGAAATCATTTTTATCAAAAACAACTCACAAAATTATTAGCAAAAGCTGTTTATTGAAGTGTAGGTAATTTGTTATCTGTTTATTCCATTTGTTAAAAATATAATTCATGTTGAATTCATGGGGATAACCATCATTTAATTTAACACCGAGTTTTAATTAATTAAAAATTTAATAAATACAACGCTATCGCACACTGATTTTATAATTCCTATATGTATTATATATGTATATATTTATAGCCACCATGATGTTACTCCAATAACGATGGCACTTAATGGAGCTTCAAGTAGCCCTAGTGCATGTCAAGCACTTGCATCCATGTTATCACGGAATACCTTAAATCCTGCTGATATTACTGTATTATTTCGAAATTATTCTACTGCAGAACCACCTCCTATAGAATTACTTCGTAATCCACAATTCTTAGGTATTAATATACATAATTTATAAAATTGCAATTTGTTGTTTTTACAGCTGCTATAATATATACAAAATAATAATTCATTAATTCCAGAACTATTAGTTGATGCACTTTTTAAACCGGGTGTAAAAATTAATCCTGAGCATAAGTCTAAATACATATATTTATTAGCTTATGCAGCTAGTGTATGTGATATTCCAGCCAAGAAGGGGCATTCACGGAAATTAAATAAGGATGAATTAAAAACAACTATTCAAGCTATAGAAAAAGTCCATAACATTTGTAACATTAATAAAGGATCTACTGAATTAATAGCAGAATTACAAACTTTATATCAGTGCATAAGGTATAATGTATACAAATTATATTAGTGGTCATATGATATTTCTTATTTCTATATATAATAAAATCTACATTCTTTTAGATTTCCTGTTGTAAGTGTAGGTATAATTAGATGGGTGGAGTGTACTGTAACTGAACCATCATATTTTAAATTGTGTACAGAACATTGTCCTGTACATCTTGCGTTACTTGATGAAGTTGTAGTTTGCCATTCTTTATTGCATCCAAAAGTGTTACAACTTCTTGTACAGTTATTTGAAAGTAAACAAGACGAACTGGAAATACTTGTGCAGGTAAGAATATTTTAACCATATGTTTAACAATTAGTATCAATATACAGAGTGTATACTACAGAGTGTATATATACAGAGTGTATCCACTTTAATTTACTATTGCAAATATTTCGAAAAGTACGCTAGGCAGAAGAGTGTACTTTTAGGACATTACAAGAGATCGACAGAACGTCGTAAAATATAGCAGGATGTTGCAGGTGAAGGTATTTAAGATAGATGACAACTACGTACATTTTTTTAGTGGAATCATATAATTTTTAATGCACTGATCGATACAACTAATTCCCTATAAAAAGGTATTAACATATTTGTATTAAAAAATAATTAATTTATCCTTATATTTCCTGAAATGGCATGGCGTATTTCTTTCTCCAAAATGATGAATAGTAATGAGAAAAATTTAGGTATTTCCTGTATGATTTTATTAGAAAGTTTATGACATAGCACAATGAAAGTAATGAATTTATTTAAATTTTTAAATATTCAAAGATGTTGACTTAATTGCTAATGCATGCTTGTCTTCTTCCTCTAAAGCTTTAAAGAGTTCTTAGCATTTCTTACATATTATTCTTAGCATTATGATACTGCGGAATGTGTTTATAATCCATCCTTTTTGTGGAAAAGAATTTGTTAGTTTATCAACTATTGTGGTTTAGTATGCATAAACATTTTCTTTTACATAACCTCAGTGAAAGAAATTCATGACCGTTAAGTCGGCAGTTCTTGATAATCATTCCAGAATTTCCACGACAAATCAACAATATTTATAATGTAAACGAATTCAAATAATTCAAAAGGTTTTAAGCACGACAATTATACACAAGCAAAGCATTATTATGTTGATACCAGTGTGTGTACAATATTAGTAAATTCAAATTATAAGTGAACTCGATATCTGGCTTTTAAGGAAATTGAGATAAATCGTATACATTGAGGTTCTTACAAAAAACGTAGTTCTACAATATACCCATTGCCCAAATATTTATCGATCAATAATAATCGTAATTGATCTATGCCAATAAGGATTTTCTCCCGACTAGTATTAGTAACTGTCTGTTCAGTAAACCAACATTATCAAAGATAGCTTTGTTGATAAATTACACATGTAATATCGTGGTGGAATATATTATGATTATATATTCTGATATTAGTGATTTATTTAGAATGAATGGATTGTACAGATGTTGATTAGACAGAAGAACGATGGTTGTTTAACATGAACTAGTCACAACAACGCGCTATAATTTAGACAACTCAATGGTTCATTTGCAACTCTCGCCACAACGGATCCAACGTTCTCTCTCACGCGGACCACACTCTCTCGACAACGCTAGCAACACTATATCGACAACGCAACTCGCCCTCTCTGACTTCTCGATGCACACCCTGTGGCTTCTCCACTGAAACTCTGACTCTGACTTCTCAACTAACACTCTCAATTCATACTCTCTGTTCTCGCATCCCTTTTTGTCTCTTCTACGAAACTATTCACTTGAAGGACCGACGACACATTGATGGGCCCAATGGCGCCTCGGCTCTCGCACTATTATTTATGGTTTACTCAATATCTCTTAGGCCTTTTTCCACGATACTACACACATAATAGAAAAAAATTTTTTTTTTTATTTGGTAATTTATTTACAATCAATTCTGCTAGAGAATTTTAAGTAACTTCATTTGGAGTGGTACAGTAACTTGGATTATAATAATTTATATTATGTTAATTTTAGTTTAATGCTTCAATCTAAAGGGTATTTTCTTTTTAGTCTGCGGGTCTGATCCGTCTTGTCAAGTAGTTGAACAAAGATATTTGATAAGAACAAGAAGCGTTCCAAGTCCGAAAGAAGTACCAACGCCAGTCGTTTTGAGACACGAAAAACAAATATTAGCTTACATTAAATTAGTGGAGGACATAATATTTCACGAACTACTGTATCTGATATCCTTAAGAAGGATACGTTGCGTATTACCACACGGAAAGGTCTTTCTTGTTTCAGTTGATAAGTGTGGAAGTTTGCGTTCAAGGTTTTTAGTAGTTTTGTTAGTTTCCTATAGGACTCTGGATTGGCCGGAAGAATTTTAACCTGATTATTATTAATTCTTAGTGTGTAATCCTCTTTGTTAATGTCTTTCTCGATGGACTTTATCATTGTTTGGATGTCGATAACGTCATCCATGAAGATTGGTGGGGGTGGAGGGTTTTTCTGTGCGTGTTGTTTTGTTGGTGTTTCTACTACGTCCATAGAATCGTCTGTAAATTCAAGTATTAAAAATCTATTGTGAGTAGTTACATTGTTTATTGACGTATGGTTTTAGTTGGTGTTTGCTTTTATTTTGTCCGTTTCTCGCTTTCGTTTTTTAGTGCTAATAAATTCGTAGTTATCCTTCTGCCACGGGAGAGGTAGCGCGGTGTAATTATGGTTTTGCTCAAGAGAGCCTGGTCGCGATTCTTGGGCCATCATCGAGCTAGTTAATTCAAGGTGAATAACTAGTCGAGAGGCTATGAGGCTATGATTTGGGTAGTGATTAGGAGCGTTGGAATTTTTCACTAATAAAATAGGAAACACTTAGATTATGTCTATTACGATACACTAGCAACGGATAGGCGACACTAGATCACTGCGTCGCAAAGCGCTAGACACACGTCTGCACGCTTCGGCACTCAATAGGAAACTGATATAATAGACTTGGAAAAATTTTACCACTTGTACATTAAACTCCCGTTATAATTGTTAGTATCGATGAATTCAGTTGATGCTAAGACATTGTTTAGTGAGTTAAATGTTATGGTCAGTTACAATTATCAGAGTCATTATGAATTCGAAAAAGTCTGAAATACAAAAGTGCGAAAAATGAATTAATATTAAAACTGCAGAAAGCAGGACAATCTTTCAGAAAATATGAAATAACATAGGAAATCTTACAGATAAAGCCTAAAAATTGTCTGAAAGATTTGACGCGTCGAGCAGAAGAAATAACTATTCGTAAAAAATATGGATATATCGGCTTCGCAACTGCAGACAATTTTTACTTTAGAGTTGCAAAGAAGAGCCGTATAAAGCCATACAAAAAAGACTAAATTTTGCGAAAAAATGTGTTACCAAAGTAAAATTATCTTACTAAAGACATTAATTTCTGGAATACTATCATATTTTCCGCTGAAAGTAAATTCAACATTTTTCAGTCTGATGGATGCAATTATGTGTAAAATACTTAATACTAAAATGGAAATGCGAAATTTAGTTCTGATGGTAAAACACGGAGGTATTTCTGTTTAGACAAATACAATTATTTAACCGTTTGAGTCCCAGGGGTCATTGAAAAAAACAGGATCGAAAAATCTCTAACAGCGCGATAGCATTTATCTTAATCGATTGTGAAAAAAACAAACGGAACAATAGCGCTCGTCATATTTGTTACTTTATGAAATACATCTATATTATTATATATGCGTACTATTTATAAATATTTCAAGTTCTGTTCAATAAAAATTATTGAGAAGATAACAATGAAATACAAAATACCTTCAGTCGTCTTACTTAAAATTCTCAATGGGAATTGATTGTAAATAAACTACCAAATAAAAAAAAAAAAAAAGAAAAAAAAAACCTTCAATCGTCTGTAGCGTTCAAATATACTGGGACTTTTCGACACAAAATCTAAATAGCGCGATCGCGCTGCTTGGGACTCAAACGGGTTAAATATATTAAAAGGAAATCTGAAGTAGACAACTTCCACTTTCAATGGGATAACGATCCAAAACAATGTGCTTGCGTTATGAAAGAATGGATACTATACAATACACCTCTCAACCTAAACATGCTACCTGCGCTGAATCCAATAGAACATTTTTATTCTGAAATGGGTAGAAGATTAAATAGTTCTGAAATAAATAACGAGACGATATTAAAACAAAATATTATTGAAATATGGAATAATCATAAAACATAGATATTACACAGAAATTAGTATATAGTATGGAAAACTGTCTTAGAAATGTTATTCGAGCCAAAACTGGACTAACTAAATATTAATATACCAGGTAAGATATACAAATAATAAGAAATAATGTATGCGTTCGAATACTTTTATAGTCTTATTTTTGTATATATCTGTAATGAGTATTCTATAACTTCCACAAATATTAACCAATTAACTTCAAATTCAAATAACAATCTTAAAATCTGTATCTTACTGTAGTTATATCATTATGTTGAAATATCAAGTGTATCACATATATTTTCATTCTTCAATGTTTCAGTAGCGAACATTCTAATATTTTCGTGAGCCACTATATGTATAGACGGTATCTTGTTACTGCATACCGTTGAGGTGGTTTTACACGTATTAATTTGTTTAATAAAGAGACGCGTGATAAAGTTGTAATAGCCAATTATATATAAATCACTTTAAGTACAAGTACAGAGATAGTGTATTCCGTCGTAATCGTTACTTGCTCAATGCTATTCAATTCTTGAACTGTTCAGCTATTCGACTATATTGGCTCGCTTTCTAGACTGGTCTTAGAGAGGATGTTTGTCTATTTATATTGATCGGTGGAGTAATAGAAAGTTCAAATTTGATTCTGGTTGACGATAACACATAACGGCGATATTGTTTTGTCCGGAGTTCGTTTACTTTTAAATCTCGTAAATCGAAACGGCATTGATACTCCGAGGCACAACAACATGAGTCACTATCGATTCGAATCGTCCTATGACTCATATGCCGCTACATCGTGACTCGTTACTTAGTTCGGTTGTTCCTATGAGATTTCGGAAAAATCGCGCACAGGGATACGTTACGTTCAAGACAGAACGTACATCACATGTCGTAATAAAGCAGCGTACATATTTTCTGGTCACTCGGACATTTTCGCGCCCTTATACTCGATCAGATAGTCTCGCTTTATAACCCCCAAAAATGATAGCTAATCAAAAACCTACATCAACCGCTCACAATAGCTATCGACAAATAACATTATTTCCACGTAGCTGAAGAAATCCGACCTATGATTGGCGACTGTTTTATGACGGACTCTAAACATCGAACAGACTCCGCACACTTAAAAGAGCTGCATAGTGAAATGTGTTTTCGCTTTTGTATCGGCCAGGCCACATTACTACAATGACGAAACTTTTTATTTCCTTAACTTTTATTAATAAAAGATTTCATTAACATGTTAGTGAGATTTTCTTGATTAAAACGAATCCAAACACGATATTATTATAAAATTCGGTTATACTTTAATTGGACATATTAATCTTTCTTTTTCAACCGTTGATCGGTTGGCCGGACTTGCCTCTGTGTAATATCAAAAACTAGGTCCTAGCTGTTAAGACAAAATCTTAAGTTTAATTCATACTAGCAGACAATTGTTTACATAGCCGTATCACAACCAATCAGTATATGTCTTTCATGGAAAATCCGCAGAAAACGGGAGACAAAATTCAAGTCTAGAACTAATTCGTAGATAAAAACCGTGTCCACACTGACAGACAACTGTTGATAGACATGCATCATCCGGAGGGAAAAAAGCCCCGTAAAAAGCACGTCCGCGGACAAGTATTAGGTCCTTCGGAAAGTTCTTTTCGCGTTCACCGCTCGGGGCCTTATCTTGTTCTGTTAAGTAAACAAACAACCAGATCACTCTACCGTCAATCGTGTGGTCACTAGTTATCCTCTAGTAAGGCAAGAAAACAGTTCTCGACGTTAGTAGAAAGTGTATCGAGTGTTTTTTGCGTGATGAAAGATGGAAGACCAAAAGATGCATTTTGGTCATGTTATGTTTCACTGTTTTAAAAAAGACAGTACGCCTAAAAACACTGCAAAGGAGATTTGTGACGCTGATGGTGATCGGTCTATAACTGTTCAAATAGTCCAGAATTGATTTAGGAGGTTTAGAGCCGGAAATTTTAATCTGAAACATGAAGATCGCAGCGAACATCCATCCACCACTGATACTAACTTTATCAAGATCTACCTCGATGAAAACCCAAGGTCTAGTGTTCGTGAGATAGCAGATGCTTTAAACATTCCGCGAACAGCGATTCATGAGCATTTAACAAAGCATGGGTACGTTAATCGCTATGAAGTGTGCGTCCCCCATCAACTGACGGAGAGCAGTCTCCTGAATCGAATCTCGACATGCGATTTGCTAATTCAATGCAACAAAAGAGAGCCATTTTTAAAAAAGTTAATTACTGGGGATGAAAGTTGGATTCTCTACGACAACACTGCGCGCAAGCGATCTTGGTCGAATCGAGATAAGTGTCCTCCAACGGTAGTAAGACCTCGACTTCACCCGAAGAAGGTGTTGCTTTCAATTTGGTGGGACTGGGAGGGTATCCTCTACTACGAATTACTTCCGGAAGGATAAACGATCAACAGTGAAAAATATTGCACCCAACTCGAAAAACTTAAGGAAGCCATTATCACAAAGTGTCCTGAAGTGGTGAACAGACGTGGCGTCGTGTTCTACCACAATAACGCGGGGCCACACGTTTCTTTAGCGGTGCGAACGAAATTCTAGAGTTTGATTGGGATGTTTTACCACATCCTTCATACTCTCCAGACTTTGCACCATCGAACTATTATTTGTTCCTCTCTCTAAAGAATTTTCTTCGCATTATGAGGCTCCCGGAGAGATGGCAAAAGGTGATAGAAGAGAAAGGATCATACATCATTTAAGAAAGGTACACAGAAGGAAATATATTTTATACTTACCTCCTATTTAAAAAATGAAAAGAACTTTCCGGACAACTTAATATTACTTCCATTGGGACAGAAAACAAGAGACAATGAAAAATGTGTTTATACCTCGTTTTGGATCAACGATCCCGTTGTGTAATGCGCCGTTATCAAGAAAGGCCTTGTCTAGAGCTCCTTTTCTCTTCACAGTTTCCTAGCTTAGGAGAAATAAGTTTTGTGGATCCATTCGAAATGTCGCAGTTGTTCCCTTTTATTGTCCCTATAATCTGCCCAGCAGGATAAGAGAGCAGACACAAACAAAATGTGATTGCAGCGGCCGCAACTATTGGCTTTCGTCTCGTTGAATAAATTATAGCTGCATTCTTGTTTATGGATTTTTCCCTCGAGTGATCTCTTAAGCGTTTGAGTCCCAAGCAGCGCGATCGCGCTGTTTAGATTTTGTGTCGAAAAGACCCAGAACATTTGAACGCTACGGACAACTGACGGTATTTTGTATTTCATTGTTATCTTCTCAATAATTTTTATTGAACAAAACTTGAAATATTTATAAACTAATAGTACGCATATATAATAATATAGATGTATTTTATAAAAATAACAAATATGACGAGCGCTATCGCGCTGTTTGAGATTTTTCGACCCTATTTTTTAAGGACCCCTGGGGCTCAAACGGTTAATGTAGCCGATTATTTCGTCGAGAGTATCTTTATTACCGCTAAGTCAAAAGTTGAAAGCGATCCACATGCTTTTCGAACATTTAGATAACACGCACTATCGCGGCGATAGAGATTATTGACATTGCGACGATCTACATCCTTCGGGGGACATCACAGCCCGATATATATATTGTATCTCTATCTAGCAACATCCTACTTATATTCTATTATCTACAATGTATCCCCGGTCTTCGACAACTTCTCACAAAGCATTTTCTTCTTCTCAGGATACTTCTTAAAATATTTGCAATAATACAATTAAAATTATTTTGCGGATGTTTTAAAATATTTTCGTAATAAATTTGACATACATTATTCCGTATTTTTGAATAACAACTAATGAACTCTAATTTTGAAGAAAAATTACTATTTTGATTGAATATTATTTTAGAGGATCAAAAATTATTAACTTCTTTTATGTACAATTATATGCAATTTTTTATGTTTTCAATAGGTTAATGAATCCGAAAATGCAGGTTTGAAGTTGCGAAATTCAGTGGTTTAGAAATTGCAATTATGTAAAACTAACCATTTTTAGGGTATTGTTACTTTAATGCCATGTTGGCTTCTACCCATACCTCATCCAATAAGTGAACCGCACAGATGAGCGTTCACGTGCTCTCGACTTACGCTTACCTTATTAAAAAATGTAATATCTTCGGATTTCGGCCATCAACGATGCCATCAAATCGATATTCTTATGACGGAAAAAATATCGATATAAAAATTCGCATAGGCGATTGACAAATACGTCATCATGGAAGCGACCGTTTTTCAGTCTTTAGATGGTTGCCAATTGGATTTTATTTTTTGAGTATGCATACCATGAGCAGCTGTAATTAAATTCGCGAAAAAATTAACTTATACTAACGTAACCGACCGTCTCACGACGCCTGGGAAATAAATCCTAATCCGGACCAAAATCAATGTCGTTTTATCTACAAATTCCACGCTATGATTGACTGTTTTATGTACTGTTTTATCTACAGCTAACCTGGCATAACTTTTGAAATGAATGAAAAGGAATAAAAAATAAAACGAAAGACTATAAAAAAAGCGATAAAAAAGAAAATAAGACGAAAATAAACGTAACGACGTAAAAATACACAAGTGAATACCTCGGAAACATTGGAAAAAATATTATGAGGTAAGTATAAAAATTATATCAAGGTGAAAAATCAAACATACGCAAAATACATGTAGTCAAATACATTTGACTTAACCCGCCAAAATGACTGCAATCCACGTGCAGTCAGTGGTTCCATGGAGTCCAATCATTGTACGGAACATGAATAGAAGCCAATATAGCGTTAAAATAATGTGCAATATATTCTGGAAATATTTAATTTTATATGGTCATAACTTTTGAACCACTAGATTACGCAACTTAAAACTTGTATTTTCAAATTCTACGTATCGAAAAGTACAAGATTAAAAATACAAAAATCAATAATTTTTTGCCCATGAGTAAAGTTTAATCAAATTCGATATAATATAACCAATTACTTGATATAGAATTAATTTCTTTTAACATATATATCGAAAAGAATGTCACTCTTAAGGCATATAGTTCCGAGAATTATTTGTTACTCAAAAGATTAAAAAAATAATTCATTCTTCAGTTTCATTTTTTTCATCTGTAGTCATTTCATTCTTAGTTGTGCCATTTTGGGCATTCATTATGAGTAAGTTTATAATTTATTTATTAATTTTTTACTTATTTAGCATGTAGTTAAGAAAACGAATGCAAAACATGTTAGTAGCAATTTTATACTTATTATTTTTGTGAATTAATAACCTTTCATCTTTAATTTTCAGTTGGAAATGAAAAAAATGTTAATTGATAGAATGGTGAACTTATTAAGTAGAGGTTGCGTGGTACCAGTAGTGTGTTACATCAAACAGTGTTGGCAACGTGGAGACACAGATGTATCGTTAATTAGGTATTTTGTTACAGAGGTATTGTAAAATTATTTTTTAAATAAATGTGTACATACACAGCATGCTTAATGATACTAAGATGGTATTGTATTAGGTTTTAGAAGCAATAGCTTCACCATATACAGCTGAATTTATTCATTTATTTCTTCCTATGGTTGAAGATGAAGAAATTACAGGTACAATGCGTGGTGATAGCGACAATGATCTTGTTTCAGAATTTATAGGTGAGTTTATAAAATCTTACATGTGGATTATATTTAATTTCTGATCTGTCTTTTTCAGTACACTGTAAAGCACATTGCCCGACTATAAGATGATCTATCGAAAGGAAGGTGGATTAAATTAAAGAAGCTCATAATATTATTAGATATTTTTACTTCATATAAGAATGTTGAATTGCTATATATAAATTCTTTCTATACTATTTTATTAGATCCTTTTCTTATTTCATATACAATATCCAAGGATATGCATATATATATTTGAAGAGTTGGATGATTTTTTCCTCAATCTGTGATATCATAATTTATGGATTTCCTGCAACAAAAATAACGAAATGTAATTTTTGTAACTTACCAAATTTTTTAAATAAATGAATAGAATTAAATAAGTTTAATTTCTGCTCAATAAAATGTTAAAATGTTAAAATGTTAAACAGTCCATAATAAAATTATAACATATACTATATATAACATATGCTTTTTAACTATATGTTAGTGTATATCACTATTAGTATTTTATCAATTATGATGTACAAGGTATCTCTTAACATAGAGAGCATATATTCATGGTATTATACAATCCCGAAACTAATGCTTCTATATGAAAATGAGATGAAAATGTTCAATATTATTTTTGCATGGGAACTGTTTCCGAATAAATCTGAATTATTTTCACTTAAAAGGGAAAAATCTAATTTAGATTTTAACGATTTCTAATTGTATATGTACAGGGTGGGATTAGTTTGTGACAATATCTTTATCGATGCCAGTTTTATCGACATCATTTATATACCAACAATGTCTTCCTCGACACTCAGAGACACTCACTCAGTTCGGTGAAATGAGCGTCGATGAAAATATTGTCAGTGATTTCAACATGTCGACAAAACCGGGGTCGGTCAAATAGTGATGAAAACATCAACGGTGATCAGAAACCAACCCACAAGGCGAATTCTGGTCCGAACCTAGACTTAGTGACCGAACCGAACTATAACTCTGTTCTTATCGTAGATAGAAAGATTGCTTTGTTTGCATTATATTGCACTGTTTATTATCATATAGTTCGATTTTTCACAAATGCATCGGCACAGTTCCAAATGTACATTTTTTAAAAAATGGAATCTTACGATTTTATTTGCATTAACTGATTCTTCATGTCATTTTGAACAGTATGGTATTAGGATATAATGCCAAAAAAATTAATATTTTGTAAGATATTACAAATTTAATGAAACTACAAGAAAGCTACCTCATCTTTGATTCTGATAATTTTGAAATATGTTATAGATATCAATATTTTGAACTACTATTTCTTATACACATAACCAGCGGTCGACCTTAGCATTCGAGATATTCTCAAAAAATTGCTGATACCACTACAGTGTGTTTCAGTCTATAGTTGTAAATCTGTGTCAACACATGTGTCAGTATTGGTTGCCAGATATTTATCTTCTGTTCATAAACGAGTATTTATAAATGTGTACAGTTGTATATGCAAGGCTGCAAGAAATATTTGTTATAACTTATGACTCGAAAATCATCAGTGAATAACACCAATATAGTGGGTTTGGGTTAAATTTTTCAATCCGACTGCCGCGGGGCGACTAGCAACGCTTATATAAATCATAAAATAATTATAAAAATAGGGAAATGAATAATTGATCTTAGTTTACGAAATAGAAGAATTGTTATTTTTTCATGTAGCATTTTCAGCTGTGTTGAAAACCCAAACCCAATTAATGTACATTAATGATATTCATTTTTAATTGAGTTGTAACAAACATTTCTTACAGCCTTGTATATGTAATTGTGCACGGGACCTATAAATAAAAGGTAAGCAACTGGTGACCAGCAATATTCACACATACGTTATAGAATGTACTATATACACAATAATTCAATGTGCTCTAAAAAGAACCGGCAATTTTTCGCGAATATCTCGGAAACTAAGCAAGCTCATCTCTTAGTGTACAGAAAAGAATTAATCAAAACATATTTTACAACATATTCAAAAATCATCGAAATCGCCCTAATTAATTAATATCTAAATTCTATAATAAATAAACTGATGTGCCAACACTTTTTGTATCCATTGTAGGTATATGTATATTACTGAACGCGATACATTGCAAGTTATAGCTAAGTGCACTCGACGAATTTTCGACATCGGTTTACTTAGAATTAAAATCTTGTGTGAAAAATGATTATTATATATTTTGTTTCTATCTTATCATATCAAGCCTTCTTGGATTGTACTATTTATGATTATACCGTCCGATTATACCTTGTACTTATATAAATTTCACACATTTCACACATTTATGTAGTAGGTATGTTAGTAGTAAATTACTTAATATTGAACAGGGAATCTCCATATCTAAATTTCCTTGCTGTTATATTTTATGCACTAAAATATTTGTGATAAATAATGCTCATGCATTCTTATATAAACATTTCACGCTATATGAAATCCGAATTTAAGACTTACACATGATTGTACATTTACGCATGTTTATTTGTTTATTATTATTGTTTTTCAGCTGTAATGAAAAAGTATTATTGTAAGTGATATATATATAATATAATATGCTATAACGTACGCACTACGTGTCCTGTTAACACACCGTTGACCAACTATCTTATGACAAAAATAACGCATACTACCGGTTATTTTTTTAATTGAACAAAAATTGAATAGAAATTTTAGTGTTTTCATTAAATAGCAAATGTTATAATGATAATTAACACAAGTTTATATTTAAATAATTGCGTAAATTAATGTATATGCAACCATGAGTATATTTGTGTTCGGTTAATACTATGCTAATATGTATCTACAGTGAGTCACAAAATTATTCGCTCAGCCGAGAATCCGGCAAAGATGAATAAGGTAACTAGACAACGAAGGACTTTTTAATATTCTTTTTATTTTGATGTACATTATTGACATCTTAATGCAACAAAATTGTAAACAAAAATTGAAAATTTTTTATTCATAACTGCAAGAAACATGTTATAACAAATCTTTACACT
>JACXIM010008797.1:0-14970 GCA_014737505.1 Bombus sibiricus | reverse complement strand
GGATTTTTTTAAATTTGTATAGAAGCCCTTCATGCCATACTTTGTCGAATGCCTGTTGAATGTCAAGGAATACCGCTGAGCAATATTTTTTCTTTTCTAGAGTTCGGCTGATATTGTGTGTCATGCGATGGATTTGTTCTACTGTGGAATGTTGTTTCCGAAAACCGAATTGATGATCTGGCAGTATTTTAAAATCCTCAAGGAGTAGAAGGAGTCGTTTCGTTAGCAGCTTCTCGAATAGTTTTGACAAGGTAGCTGGAAGACTAATTGGACGATAGGAGTTAGTTTCATATATTGGTTTTCTGGGTTTAGGGATAAGAGTAATCAGAGAAATTTTCCAGGCCTTGGGATAGTATTCGAGGAGAAGGATTGCGTTAAAAATTGATGTGGTGAGTGCAATCCCTTTAATGGGAAGTTCCTTGATTACTTTATTGCATATTAGGTCATGCCCAGCTGCTTTCCTGGGATTTAGGCGACTGATTAATTCTATAATTTCTGTAGAAGTGAAGGGTTCTATGGGGGGAGACATTTGGAAGGCAGAGTGCAGGTAATCAGTAATATTCGTGGCAGTTTTCGGGGAATGGGGTTTAAAAACGTTAGATAAGTATTTGGCAAATAGGTTGGCTTTTTCTATAGGGCTACGTGCCCATCCACTTTTCGGACGGCGGATTGGAGGGATTAATTGCGGGGGGTGCGTGAGTTTCCTGGAAGTCTTCCATAGTGAGTAGTTGGAGTCAGCTGTGGGGGACAAATTGGCGAGATATTTATGAATACAGTCATTTTTATAATTTTTGATGATTTTGGTTAACTTCCTAGTTGTGTTGTTTAGTTTACGTTTGCCATCCGGTGTTCTATGGCTCTGCCATACTCTTCTTAGTCTACGTTTTTCTGCTATCTTTTTTAATATGTAATGGGGATATTCACGTTTGCTGATAGAAGTCTTAGTAGGTGTGGAGGAGCGGATAGCGTTTATTATGCTCGTGTTTAAATATTCCGTGGCTATTTCGATATCTTCATTAGTTTTTAGTGAAATTAGGGCTGAAATTGAGTGATTAAAGACTTCTCTAAAGAGCTGCCAGTTGGTGAGTTGGTTATGTATAAAGCCATCAGGTGAGTTCTATATAATTGTTGAACTGATTGTTGCTATCACGGGGGAATGGTCAGAAGAGAGATCCGCCGAAGAGTTGATTTGGACATATCTTGGCGAGATATTTTTAGTTGTGAAGAAGTCTAGTAAATCTGGTATTTTATTAGTGTCTGTGGGCCAGTATGTGGGTTCGTATGCGGTGAGGTAGTTGAGTCTGTTGGTGTTTATGCTATTCAAGAGATTTTTGCCTCTTACTGTGATTAGTCTGCTGCCCCATTGGGTGTATTTAGCGTTATAGTCGGAACGGACGGTACGGTACCGGACATGGTTGCTTCGGTGAGTACCTGTACCGAATCGGGAAAGAGGCGACCGCGCGTTGCCACCACTGCGATGCGAGCGTGGACTCGGCGCAGCACACTCTGGAGCACTGCCCGGCGTGGGCGCTGCCGCGCCACGACCTCATCGCGGAAATCGGGTGGGATCTCTCGCCGTCGGCGATCCTCGCGACTCTGTTGACGAGTGAGAGAGGGAGGAGGGCCGTGACTTCTTTCTGCGAGCGGGTTATGCTTCGGAAGGAGGCTGCGGAGAGGGTGAGGGTGCGGAGCTCTCACCCCGAAAGAATTAGGCGGCGGGGGCGCGGCGGAAGGCGCGGTCGCGGCGGGAGACGCGGGCGTCTCACGGCGCGCTGGGTCCGGTGCGCCCCCCGGAGTGGTTCAAATTTAGGCGCTGGCAACTGAGCGCCCGGGGCCGCCAAGCGGTCCGGTAGGGGAACCGGACTGCCTGGCACGGCGGCTCTGGAGACCAGGCGTGGTGTGACATGGCCGCACACCGCTACATTAGGCGATGTATTGTGCGCGGAGGGGGGCCCGGTGTGTCGTCGCACCGGTTCCCGGGCCCCTCTCGATCGCAGCCGAGACGGTCGTCGTGGAAGTTTTAGTCGGTTGGAGTCCGGCACTACCACGCCGCTTTCCCCAAAAGCGGCCTGGTGTCCGTGCGGATTTCCTCCACGTTAATAAAAAAAAAAAAAGTAAATATCTCCTCTATTGCATAACAACAATGTCTAATCCAAATGAAGATTCGTTTCACGCCCCTAACCCTAATCATAATGTGAACCGGACATATGTATATATATGTCGGAGATGAAAGGACACCGGAGCCTTTCCTTTGGAATTTTGGGAAAATCCTCTAATACTTTAGCCTAGATTTTATCATAGCAGTAATTAAGCAATTGTTGTCATTCAATCTGATTGTAATTTTTCGAGATTTATGATATTGAGATTGGGATCGAGGTGACACAACTGGTCGTCAAACGTAGCCACGGTCACGGGATGGACGTTTTGCCTGACGGAGGTGTGGAGTGGTTGTATGGTTCTCCCTAGAAACGTGGTTGTGGCGGCATACGGCCTCGAGAATGGGCCTAGCCACGTGTGATTTTGCCTTGGAGGTGTCAATATAATGGGATACACGTTGTATTAATAATTAAACTCCAGGCAGAAACTGCCTAGCAACGGCGATTGGAACTTTCTCGATGCTTCTAATGAGTATATAACAAACTAACGCAATCGTAAAGAGAGGAAAATTTTCATCAGTCTGTTATTCGTGCGATCGCCTTGAAAAGTTACACATCGAGCAGTATATATCGAGCGTCCCAGCAAACGTATTTTGTGCTTCAAAGTATTCTACGTTTAGTGAAGAGTTATCCCGTTGACCGTGGATTCGCTATTGAACCCAAGAACATTGTCAATTTCATCTCGCGTGTCTAAACAACACGGCTATTCGTTAAACTTTGTAAAAAGTCATATTTATACCTCTAAATATAATCTCTGTTGTACAAAGCGATGGCTAATTCAAATGAAAAATTGTTACGCGCCCTAAATTTTAACGATAACCCGACGTATATATATATTGCGGCGTTCATACAAATTAGATTGCACATTACAACATTCATGCAAAAAAAAAAGAAAATTATCGAGATTTTTGACTAACAAAATCTACAACGTAAATCTTTACTATTTTATATATGTCTACAAAGAAACGTGTATTTGTAAGCAATTGTGTAGGATGGTAAAGTTTTAACCTCTTCGATCTGACCTTTTCCTATTTTGACTCTATTCTTTTCCCTCCTAGAAAGTAAGTACCAAGCTGGGTATGAATGTATGAACTTAAAACTTGTATTTTTTTTTTTTAATTTTTAAAATTGGTGCCTATGAGATCCAGCAGCTTTTTTAGATGGGACATACATACGTGTTCCAGTAATGATAAGTAAGGTTAAACACTCTCGATCTTTTGTCATTGTGTTATGCCCACTGCTTATTATATATGTATAGATATACATATTTATAAATCTATCATTTCATATTATACATAATATTTTGTACAGAATATTTTGCAAATGGGAATCTCGCAACTCATACAGATTGTCTTTGTCCTTTGTTTTGACATCTTTCCATATTCTGCTTTCATACATATTGTAGATATGTATATTTAGCATTTTCCGCAAGTCTTCCGCTACTACTCCTTTTTTGGCATCTTTTTTGCGATTAAAATATACAATTACAACTTCGATTTAGGAATAAAAATGAAAAAACCTACTGGGATATTTGTATCCAAAAGAAGCACACGTATTTTCTGTGCTCAATAAGATCAATAAAAAAAATGATTTAATAATATTTAAACAAAATAAGTAATTTATGCTATGAACTGAAAGAATACGACAAAAATTTTTAGAGTATCATTCAATTATTCATAAAAAATAAGATTTTTGTCACTGTGACTCTACAGTCATATATACTTCCCAAACAAAAATTAAATATTTGTAAACATTCTTCATTTAGAAGATATTTACATATGTTTGTTATTGGTTTTCCAAGTTTTTGTCTTTTGTTTTACCTACAAATCATATTAACGAGAGATAACAATTCTTGCAGTGCAAAGAATGTTGCTAATTCGACAAATCTTTTCGAGCATCTTGGAAATAATAAAAAATGGGATGGAGCTTCGTTCGGGAAAATCATGGACGGATGGGTGAACAACGCAGGATATCCGGTTGTGAATGTGAAGCGAAACCATGACGATGAGCTGCAGTTAAGTCAAGAACGATTTTCATTTTATGAAACTAAAAATGAAGCAAACTGGTGGGTGCCTATAACTTACGTCAACTCGTCTAGCATGGACTTCAATAATACAGCTCCAATTATATGGTTAAAACCAGGCCGTAATGAAACGATAAAATTTAATAAGGCAGAGGGGTGGATTATTGTGAATACACAGCAAGCAGGTGTGTAATATTGGCTATATTTATATTATTTATTATATTGTAAGATTAAAATATAACAATGAAATCAATACATTTTCATTGTAGGGTTTTGATCCTATTTAGTTTTAATATTTATAGAATACGTAGTTGAAAATATAACCCTATTAAAAAGTATGGGGTCATTTCCTTGCAACTAATAAATTACAACAACTAATACTAATACAACAGTAGTAATACATGAAATAACATATTTCTTTTTAGGTTTTATTGGGCACTATATTCGTCACATTATCTATGATTTCGCATAATTTCTACCCAACATAACATATTTTCGAACTCGTAACAAATTGAATACGTAAATAGTTCCAAAGCGGAAAGTTATATATACAATATAAAACAAACCATATAAAAATTCAAGAATTCCAAAGATCTAAAGAATTTTTTTATTTATATGGATGAAATACACTGAATATACATATATTGAAATTTATTACTATAGGTTTAACATCAATAATTTTCATTTTAGGATGAAATATGCTTAAAAATAATAAATATCCTGATACGATTAATGTGAAAAATAAAGAAATGGCGCGTTTCATGGTTATATATTTCGAATAATCAAGCTTCTGTAGTATAACTATTGTAGTACTAGAAATACTGAATTAAAAATTCCTATACTCATATACACGATCAAATTACTGATCTTGAAACAAGAATTTAGGAAGTAATATTTAGTCAGTGAATTTTCTAATTCTTTATTTATTTATTCACTATTTTTCCTCTAATAAAAATTAAATTGTCCATTTTTAGTATCATCTTTTGCCCTATAAAACTATAAATAGAATATAAGTGTTTTTTTAATAAATAGATTTGAAGAAAATTTAATACATAACTGTTTCGAGGCTATTAACTAAAACATATGTAATATAAAATAATTTTAACTTTTTGAATGATAAACTGATGCTTAAGTTACTGCGTAGAAAGAAACAAATTATTTTTATGCAGGAATTTATAGTGATATAATTACGCACCAATAATTGCAAGTTAAATTGAATGAACTTTCAATTTCGTAAAATATAGTTGCTGTGAAAACTTATGAAATCTTTACATAGTTAGTAACAATATGTTTATGTAGTAGTTAGAAACAACATGTTTATTATTATTCAGCTTTGTAAGAATTGCAAATTTAAATTTCGAGCTAGGAAGCTTACAAAACCTGAAAAAGTATTCTTATAAATATTTCAAAACAATAATAATTATCGCAGCTTTAAAGGTCATAATAATTTAATATTTTAATATATAAATCAGATAATTACAGCATGTTCTTAACTTATAATTGTGTTGTCTGAAAAATCATCAATTTTTAATGGTTTAACTATTTCGTAAAAAATTTCAAATATTTATTATACTGTAAAAGTATATCTCAACGTTATAAAAATATGTGTATGTATTATATTAATAATTAACTAAATTTTTAAAAAAACGTCCAAGATAATTAAACCAACCGTTATTATAAATATATCTGAATTGGTCTAATCTTTTGCAAGATGAATAACACATACATACTTTCTTTTTTTAATTATTAGTTGCTCGGTTTGTTTTAGGTTATTATCGCGTGAACTATGAGCCAGAAATGTGGAAGCTGTTGTCGATGCAGCTAAATTCGGATAACTACAAGAATATCCACGTCGTAAACCGTGCTCAGTTAATCGATGATGCCTTAAACATGGCTCGCACTAACCGATTGGACTATACGGTTGCATTGACACTCACACTTTACCTTGAGAGAGAAACAGATTACGTGCCTTGGCAAACGACTTTCAGGAATATGCAATTTTTGCACAACATGTTACGTACTTCTGCACAATATAATAATTTCATGGTATAGATATATTTATAACATAATATGACTTAAAGAAGCCAAATATTTTAATTCATAATTTCTGATATATTTTACTCATTTTGGTAATTATATAGGTTATTATATAAGTCGAGCAGGTATGAATCATTTTTCCATAATAGTTATATTAATAACGGCTATTCTACTGGTGATAGAGAAATTGTTTTTAATTATTTCTAATTTATAGAATTATTAATTTAGTTTATTTTAAAAATTAAGTTTTTAATTGACTAAATAATATAGTAGTCATATATTATTACACACACGATGAAAAATGGCTACAAGCGATCTTTTCTAGTGTAATTTTTGTCCAGTCATTCTATGATAAGCAGACTCCGAATATTTATGCAAATTCATATTTTTATGAACACAACTAAAGGATTAAGATCCAGACAGAAATTTAATTTACCTATTAAATACTAAACCGAGTACTGCCCTTTGGATATTTTATAGATTTTAGCACATCATGTTCATTCATAATATTTACGGTCTTGCACGTTTTCTATTTTAAAACAGACAGTAGGCAATTTTACACAAAAGATAATAGGCAGAAAATATCGAATTTACGTAATAAGAAGGATGCACATATTATATTCTTTCCGAAAGATCTTTTTAATCTAATGTAACCAATTTTTCTATTTCTATTTAAATAAAAGTTCAAAATCGTTGCAGAGTTATATTCGAAAAATAATGAAATCCGTGACGAGTCAAGTGAGGTATAATCCGTATGAGAAAGGCGAAGAGCTCGATATCGTGAAACTTCTTAGGGTAAACGCAATGGAATGGGCCTGTAGAGCTGGCGTTGACGAATGCAAAGATTATACCAACAAAGAGTTCAACGCATGGTTAAAAAATTCCAGTAGATCGTAAGTTGCTATTTTTTCTCTTACTTGATTCTTTTTTAATCTTCCCTACCTTTTATCGTTGACTTATTCCCAATAAACGAAGATTTATCGATGGTGTATATCATTTTCAAATCTTGTGATTATATTGTTTTCCAATTGTTAAACGTAAATGCATTTTATTGTATCATGACGATTGCTATAATTATACGAAAACTTGTGTATCACGCGATAGCAAAGTTAATCAAAGAATATATATATATGTATATATATGATATTTTCTATATATTATATGTATATATATAAATATATAAATATATAATATATAATATGTATATAATATAAATTCCTGCCTGTGTTCTGTTTTCTGTATCATTTCCGATCACTAGAATGTTTCTTATGATTGAGAGAAATAATCGTTAATTACTATGCGTTATTCCTGTTTTCAATTGCATGCTAAAAGTTTCTTTGAAACATTAGAAAGCCTTTTTTTAACAAAAAAGTAATTACTTTATTTACAGATTTGACATTGACTTGAAAAACAATATTCTCTGCGATGGAATAAGATCTGCAAATAAAAAAGCGTGGAACTACACTCTGACCGAATTGTTGAAAACGAAGGATGAAGCCGAAAAAAAGAGTTTACTTTCTCTCTTGGCTTGTTCCGAGTCAGTAGATCTTCTGAAGGAATACTTGCACATGTCCATTCAGAAAAACGCAACTGTGACATTTGATAATGCAGTTCTAAATGTAGTGTCTCAGAATGCAAAGGGTGTCAGCATTGCTCTGGAAGTGCTCACTAACGAAGTTGAAAAGATAAAAAAATTGTAATTGACAATTGGAATTGTTTTCAGCGTTGAGAATCCGATCAAATAATATAGAGGTGTGATTGGTTCGGTATAATCTACAGAACTTTTTGATTTTAGGAACAAAGCCGAAGACGTCATCAAATCGAGTGCTGACATAATTGCAAGTGCAATTACAAATAAGGATCAATTTTTGCAGGTACGATAACGTTTAATTAAAATACATTAACTTTAAAACTTTATTTTAATTCTTTTTACTTTAATTAAATGCATTGGTCGGTCTTTATCATGAAATGAATTTTAACAAAGCCTCTAATGTAATTTTTCTTCTGTTCCCTTATGGAAATATGCTCTTATTGTCTTTCTTCGTGCGCTCATGCGTTTCCTTTGTCTGATCTAACTTATAAATGTTTTCAATCATTTTTATATGACAAGAGTAGAATTGAAAAGGACACCATGGCTAATCAATATATTTGACGTATACTTTGGTTATTATGTTCTTACAAAGAATCGTTAGTACAATAGCCAACATTGAAAAGAGATATAGAATGAATCCGAAGAAAACTTATACAAACAAATGTTTAAACGTGCTATTCACAATTGTCGTAGTATTAGAAAGTTTCATAATTATAATGTAAAAGCAAATGCAAAAAATACGATGAGTTGATATATCAGAAGATATAAAGGTCCTCAAAATAGGTAATAGATTTCTGAAATAGTATAAATGATTATAATGAAGGATACATTCAAAATTATAGCATTCAACATTTTTTAAATATTCAATAACTAGTTATTGAGATTTATAATTGCTGATTATATTCCTTCCTTGTGGTTTTCCATTATATAGCAGTAACTTAAACTTCATACTAGTTGTATTTTCGACCTATCGCGGGGAGACGCGGTCGCGAGAAAACGCGTCAACGGGAGTCGTAAATTCTCGTTACGACTGCAAGAATCGACACCACGATTAGATCGATCCCCTTATTTCGGTTAGGATAATAGGGGTAATTAATGTAGTATAACACTGTGAGTCACAGAGCTTTATATTCTTCAACAATTATTACACAGACGAGTTACACCGATAGATATGATGTACAAGACAGAGACGATATTCGGAGATATGATATTCCGTAAGAGCGAGGATTTCGTGAAGAAACAGAAGTAACGAATTGAAACGACTAACTAACTCGCTCGTGTTGAGACCAAGTCAGGTGTTGACTGTACGAGAATCGTAGAAACAGTGCCGTGCGTCGCGTTGCGGGAGGAAGCTCGGTAAGGGTGTTCCTTTTGAACTCAGGACGCGGATTCGTTGTTCACACTCTTCGTTAGGAAGGTGAGGATAACGATCCACAATGCCCATTGGTTATAGCCAAAGTTAATAACTGAAGATAGGAGGAAGAGGCCTCTGACCAACGTGGCTCGTGGGTGACCTTTGTTCATGGGAAAAACCAGCTTTCCCGTTAGGGAAATATTCGCTTTCTCCGCAGTTAATACGAACGCATAATAAACCTAAGGACTATTTCAGGGACCATCCATAAACAGACAATACTTGCAGGAACAACGATTCCTTCAAGATTGATAGAATGTAATTATAAATACCGAGACAACGGTAAACTAAAAGTCTAAGTTTATGATGGATCCTTAGGTTTATTGGGGGCCTGAATAGCGGTGCAGACCCTTGGCGGCCAGGTAGCTAGAGACGTCGCGCGGACCATTTCACGCGATGTAACACTAGTCAATATATCTATAAAAATTATGAAATTTGCTTGGTACTTAAGTAGTTAACAATCGTTTGTTTATTAACTTTTGAACGAGTAATCTGTATGTTTGCCTAAGCAGTATGTATCATTTTGAGTAAGTTTCTCCAGTTATTAATCATTAATAGTATACAATCATTTTTTACTTCACAGTTAACTATGTTTTTGATGAAGGAGAGATTGAAACCAGACATTCTTCAGACTATCTTATTGAAGGCAACAAGAAATTTGGAATGGCTTAACGTCCATCAAGAAACCATTGAGAAATGGTTGTACAATCACGGGGACTATATGAACTCCTCCAGTTCGTTGACGTTTGCAACGCTTCTCATTATATTCTCAATATTTATTACCAGATTTTACTAAAAACTTATTCAGTTGAAATGTAGTTAGAATATATTCAATTGGTTCATCGAGCAACCGAGGCGCATAAAAATACAATCAAGTATTAGAACAAATCGAGAATAATCATCTGTATAGAATGCATTAACACGATCATGGAATCAATGATTCGATAGAGAAATATAATATACAATCCATGAAGATTTGGAATATTTTTATAATTTAATGTGATTATATGTGAATATTTGGTCCAAATATATTTTTATATTACGTTAAAAAATATATAATAAAGAGTGAAATCTTAATGTCGTTCCGGATTTACTTATTTTATTCGTACAAGTTAATCTATTTACAATAATATTAACAAAGAAAAGGACTATCATTATAACATGAAAAATAAATAGTAACTTTAATCGTATGAAGCTGTTTAGAAATACGTTACATATTAATTAAGATGTATAACTTGTATAGTATAGTAAATGACTGGACTAATTAAAGAATATTTTTCCGTTTAAAATCTCATTTTCAAGAAAATAAACTTTGAACATGTTTAATTACGAACTGATCTGATACACACGCATGACACATTTTCAAATTTATCTTTCTTGAAGAAACAAAGAATCAGATGAGAAAATTTTATTCTACATATTTTACTTATTTTCACATGTAGTTTAAACTCCTATCGACTATTTATTCTTCTTTAATCCGGGAATTATTCCAAATCGAGATAAACTTGTCAAATTTTCAAACTCGATTTTCTAGAAAACGGAGCCTCGGATGAAAAAGCATTATGCCAAAATTTTTTCTTAGTTTTTTATGTAGAATCACCCCTTGCACCGTTGTGCTACGATTTCCGCCCTAACCTGTATGATAATAATTACAGCAAGATATTTAAATGAGAATAAATTAAATTAAAAATAAATTAAAAAACGAGAATTATAAAAACAAGAATAAAAAAATTGATATTTTTTAGAAAATAATTTCCGGGAGAAATGGATAAAGCAAGGGGTGAAAGAGATACTTACCTTTGACGGGTAATCCCTTAGTATATACATTTCTTTCGTTCTGCAAGTGAAATTGATTAAATTTGTTATAATTAAAAAATACCTATTATAAAAGTTATATGTGTATAATATATCTTTAATAGAATATGGGAATTGAAAGAGTCCCCGTCGAACCTTCGTAAAGATAAAACGTGTTTACAAGCAAGTGTCAGCAAGTAATGATGGAAGTACAAGTAAAGATGTTTAAACGACCAATAACTAATCTTATTAGAGCAATAGCTTTTTAATTTCATCGTTAACTTAAAAAAAAATAAAAAGGAGAACTGCAACTGTCTCTGATTACGGAAAAATTTGCAGATATGTTTTTAGAAACATAGCATCGGCGACAACAAAATTCCATCCTACTACATCCTATGAAAAAACGGTGCAGCAAGTCCAACATCCTACAAAAGAAATTGAAAGACCTTATAGTGCAACAATATACAGTGCCGATAAATAATATAGTCTAAGCACTAGAGCTATTGGGATGAATTTGACCTGATCTAACGGAACTTTCTTGGATAAATCGCTGCCAAATATTGTAGAATATCAATATTTCGTGTTGTGCCACCTGAAAAGTTTATGCTAAGTTCGTGGAAATTCAATATAGCAGAAATTACCACTTTTTTTTGTACATTTTTTAAAATATCTGCTCTAGAAACGCACTTTTGTACAAAAAGTTTCATATATTTTTTGTTCATAGTGACTATAAATTTAAAACAAGGTCAGATAGAACACATGTTCATATGAACCTTTTTCATTATGCCTCTTCTTCATTCATGAAGTCGGTCCCACATATTATAATACATTCTCTATAGAGATAATAGAATATATGTATTCACACTATGTAAGATTACGATAGAGCATAAAGTAAATTAACGCCATTTTGCATAAAATAGTAATAAATCATCTAGTTTATTTTCATGAAGTTAATACTATTATAGATAGAAGTAAATCACAGAAATGAAACTAATTCTTCTTGTCTTCAAAAGAGAAAGACAATGAAAAATCTAAGGCACTATTTTTATACTTGCCTTCCTTTATCCTTCGTAGACTAAATTTTACAAAATACAAGTTAACATATCTGCTAAATTATTAATTTCCCGACATAGATAGGTTGATAACTTCTCATAGAGAATGTCAAGACGGAACGATTAATGTATTAAAGAATATATAATTTCATTAAAAATAGTAAAGGTGACCTTCATATGTCCTCTATGTGTCTACCTACAATAGACTATTGACATCAAATTATGCGTCCCTAATTTAGCTTTTGTTTGAAACATTTTTTAGTATCATGAATAATCTCAGAGATATTTACAAGTATCGATTTAAATGGAATAATAGAAGTCTTAGAAATTAGTAAAGTTATACTTAAGTCGTAAATTAGTAAAATGTGGAAAAGTTTTCAGTGGATGTTTGGGTTGTTCTGCGCGACGTATATAAAGGAGAAATTATGTTTGGTAACCTTATCTGGAAAATCGACAGGCAGGATTAACTAGATAAAGTAATTCTGTTAAGTAAATAATACTTTAATTACCGGTACAATATGCCGTCTTACATCTGGATTAACCAGATTATAAATATCCATTGTTTCTTTTCAGTTAAAAACCTTTTTTACGAACAGATGGAATTAACAAGGTTTCTAATGTACATTATCGTGCACAAGCTCCGACAATAGTAGAGGAAATAGACACGGAAATTCTGCATTGGTTCAAAAGCAAATAAATATCATAATATGACCGTCATAGATTATCAAACAGCCTCAACGATCCATAATCCGGCCGCGCCCACTCTCGTATCTAGGCTGGCGCGTCAACTATCGAGCGGGGTCTGTCAAGCCTGGACCCTAAAACGCCAACAGACCCTGACTGCGCCCCCCACCAGCCTAGAATCAGGCGGTACTCTGCTGGAGAGACCCCGTGGTTTTCTCAAGAGACAGCTCCAGCCCCAATCCTCTGATGGAGGCCACGCATGCCACTTCTGGGTAGCACGTCAGTGCCGAGTCCGGAGGCATCGATGTCTATAGCACCCCGTCATACGCGAGGTCCCAGAGAAGTGGGCCTAATACAGACGCCTGCGGGACCTTGCTAACCACTTCTCCACCCCGGTCAGTATAGGTAATACTCCGCTCGCGGAGATATATCCGAACTACGCCCTGGAAGTAGGGAGGCACCCGGTTGAACTCCAGGGCCCCCTCTATCTTCCCTCAAGGCAAACATGACAGACCTTAAATATTGTTTAGATTCTGGACACTCGGGGAGCACGAGGCGGGTACGGGTTCTCAGAGCGTAGGACCACGCCCTGGGAAACCCCGATGAATCTGATGGTCTCCTATAGCTGAGTGGTGGCTGGTCGGCGCCTTTGGCACCCGCCAGTTTGCCGATCCGGTGCGGAGAACTTCGGAGAAGTTTGTGGGCCCGTATCTGCCAAGGCCACTCACCTCACATTTTTGTGGGGCTCCCCGTCACCCCACACCGGCCTTGACCGAGGTAGGGTGCGAAAGAGTGAGTGGCACCAGGATGGAAACCCTTGTTGACAAACTCGGCGATATTTATAAATCATGAATAGTGAAACGAACCAGGAAATAGTTTACGGTGCAGGGGAGGGATACCCCAGTATCGGTGCGATCGCGGATTGTAAAGCGGGCCCCGCTGCGTCGTCATTGAGCAATCGTGGCCGTCCAGAGGAGAGCTGCCAGGCTCCCGGACGCGTTCATGCATCTGGCGAAAGAGGCACGCGAGTCGTGGGGTCTCGGAGGGGGTCGGAGGAACCCGACGTTATGACCGGCCTGGGATCTTCGTGGGGGTGGGGATGCGGCGGCAGCGCGGCGGCGGGTCGGGGGGGGGGGAGGAGAGTGAGATCCGACGACGAAACGTCGTCGTGTTCTTTCTCATCAGCCGTCACGGGCGCGCTCGGCAAGCGGTCGTACCGCAGGATTACCGGGTCCGCAGAAGGCAACGCCTCCGCCGCCAACGGTCGCGGCGGAGGCGCGGGACGTCGCACGCAGCGAGGGGTCGCGTCCGCGGGGGATTCGGACTACGCCTGGCTGCAGGCTCCCGACAAAAGGAAGAACAGGTTCGCGAGGTGCGGGGCGGACGCCGACGGCGGCGAGGACGCGCGGAATGACGAAAGGAAGATCGGACCGGTCAACAAGCAAGTGACCGTGAAGGACGCGAAACTGACCCACGGTCAGGAAGAGGAGGACGACGCATACCTGCGGAGGAGGGTGCGCCTTCTGCAGAGAGAGGTCAGTCTTCTCCAAGAGACGGTGGAACGTTTGACCAAGGAACGCATGGAGAGAGCAGCAAAGGCTGGTTATAATGACGGTGAAGGACAAAAGGTGGGGATCACTTCTACGTGGGAGGCGAAAGGAAGTGCTCCTGGGGCCCCAACGGGAGCGATTATGGGTCCCCCTCCCCACACCCCTGGTCAGCGTCGCGCCGATTCCGCTATCCCGACGGATTTCCCGCAGGGAGGGCTCGCTTCGGTGAGCCTATGGGGGCTGGCAAACCCACGTTCCCGCAGCCAGGGAGGACCGTCGGGGCAAGCGTCCCGCTTACGTGATCCCTCTATGTACACCGCAAGGAAGGTCGCCGGGAGTGTAAGGCTTCTAAGGAAGCTTACGCTACCCACACGGGGCCTTGGGTAGTAGCGCACCCACGATCTTGAAGCGCCGAGTATTGCACCTCGGCTCCCGCTAACGTGAGTCTCATCTGGGTCTGTCGAGTAGTACGGTTAGCAGGATAACCGACCGGCAGAGACGTGGCGGTACATCCACAATAATGTCCCACCAATGACTTTGAATGGTACCACGGGGGTCGAGAGTAAGCCCAGGGGGTGTAGCGAGCCCTCGACTCGGCCGATTATGGGTATGGACTCGTGGTGGCAGTGGTTGATGGCCAAGTGCTGGCAAGAGGGCCGATTTAAGGGGTCT
>JACXIM010008796.1:0-14676 GCA_014737505.1 Bombus sibiricus | reverse complement strand
AATGTACCCTGGTATGTTACCAACGAAATAATACATCGCGAACTCAAGATACTCACAATTAAAGAAGAAATAACAAAATATAGCAACAGATATAGCAAAAGAGTTAACAAACATCGAAACCCCCTAATTACTAAATTACTTAATACGTCGGACCAGATCCGCGGGCTAAAAAAATACTACCCGTTAGACCTAAGCACAAAATTTAACTAGATATTTATATTAAGTAATATTCACTTATTTATAATACTTATTTATAAATTATACTTACCTATAATAAGCATTAACTTATTATAAATAATTAGCCATGTCACTGCGCCACGCCAGAGAAAATTACTGAAAATTCTCAATGCGAGAATTGATTGTTAAATACTAGTAAATAAAAAAAAAAGAATTCTCATGTAATAAAATTCTGTACTCTGCAAGACAATCACGTATATTTTTTCTTTTGACAGCATATGACAGGAGTCAAAAAACACATGTACGTACGGTTCACTTGCAACTATGTGTGAAAAATATAGCCGTGGAATACTATTTTCAATGCCGAGATCTATTAAAAGCATTTAAACACCAAACATTTATGCCATATAATTGGACCATCTGTTGTCAGAGAACAAATTGTAACATTATGATCGTGTAAATAAGTCTCGACGCTCGGTAGGGAAGACGTCTATAGAATTGAGTTATATCCAGTCGTTAGTCATTAGTCGTTAGTTAACAACGTCACTATGGAAGATCAAGAAAATCCCCGTTGTTTCGAGACAAACAGAGATGAATAGAGTGTCTCTATCTCTGTCTGAGACACTCATAGCACGTTACGCATGCGCAGAAAGTGAACCTTCGTATCTTGCATGTTGATATTTCATAACTAGTCACGACTCAATTTTCGGACGATTTTCCCTGAACTCCGGTATATGAGTATCGAGAACTGTTTATATCATGATTGTGGTACTACACTTCCACACTGGCATAGACAAGAACCTATTCAGTTCCACGCTAGTTTTTATATTGCAACAAAATGTATCTATCTATATTTTACAATTTACATATTAATTTATATAAAAGTAATATGTAGTTACAATATGTAATAATAGTAGTATAAATAATTTTGATACGCATGATTTAATATTATATTGAAAATATGAACAAAATAGTAAAACATCACTAATTTTTACGCTTATCAATTAACATCGGATGAGTACAATATGCTAGGCAAAAATTATAATTATTATACATTATTGCACATAAAAAATTTAAATATATTTTTATTGACCGCTTGAAGTATCAACATATGTACATATATTAAGTTTAACGCTACTTTATACATACATACATACATACTGTTTTATCGACCGTTCGCGGAGAGACGCGATCTTAAGGAGCGCGTCAACGGGAGTCGTAAATTCCCGTTACGATATACAATCGACGCCACGAAACTGATCGATCCCCTATTTCGTTTAGTATAATAGAGGTGATTCAATTAATTGTAACGCTGAGGTAACAGGTTATAATGTACTTTTTATTCCAACAACAATTGTAGATTGATTATTGTAGTATGATTATGCTCGTAATTAGATTGATGTTGACTGAATTAAAGTAGTGAACCTAGTGCAGAGATGTTGACTGATCTGTAGTCGTAGATTCAATGAAGTTCGGTGACAATGCTGTCGCAGGGGAAAACTCTTGCTGGGTGTTGGTCGCCCCACCACCGGTCGCTTGCTGGTGAAAATCCCGGGAAACATGGGAAAACAGCCTTAACGGTCAAATGGAAATGCTTAGTTTTACGACAATTCCTTATGATTATTACAGTCCAACTAATTATGTTGACGTAGCGAGTGGCTGCCTCGACCGAGTGATAGATTCCGGGCTACGCAAAGCGTCATCGGACGAAACACATACACACATACATAATACAGGTCAATATTAAAACCTTGAGCAACAGTTAAAGTGAAAGGTACTTCAAATAATCTGTTTCATGAAATGTCAGTATGATTCGAGATATATCGTAAACACTACGCCTGTTTATATTCTCACATACTGCAAACTGTAGGTCTTCTTGCAGTGAGTATTATTTTTGTGAAACTTACAGTGTTTCATATTATTTACATTTTTTATTTTTGCATATAAATATGATCAAAGGAATTGTAGATAATGGATATGATACATCAATATGGAATATCCAATATAAAAAATATATATAATTATAGAAATGTTAGGAAAATATACCTATAGTCACTCTTTAATAAGAGTTTCAATAAATGTTAGTTATTCCGCGTTATTTATTGATATTGTAATCTAATTTTATATTATTTTAGTATTTTTTATTCACGGAAATGCAAAAGTGGCAAAACATAAATACATAATAATAAAATGACATTATAAATATACAAATATCATTCAATATGTATAAATTACGTATGAAGTTACAAGAATCGTTGACTGTAAAACAAATTCCTTGGAAACTATAACTGAATGGCAATTTATACATGTATACATGTATGTATAGAAAAAAGTTATTTATAACGTTGAGCTTAATAACATATTTCAAGATCACTGAAGTCGGTGATATCGTCCTATTCCCAATAATTACCAACTTGTTTCATAATAATTATCTATGTATTTATTTCAAAAGCAATAAATATATTTATATGTAACTACTAAAATATGTATGAAAGAAGTACCACAAGTATGAATAAATATATCATTAATATAAAAATAAATTATTATACAAAACATTTGCCTATATATTTATTGTAAAGTAAATACATTTCGTTTCAGGTCAATAATGAAACTGTATAGCGTTTCCGATGGACCACCATCTCTTGCCTGTCGCCAAGCTTTAAAAGCTTTAAATATTCAATATGAATTAATCGACGTGGACTTTGGCAAGGGAGATCACATGACAAACGAATATGCACAAGTATGCTTATATTAATGACATACTACTACTTAATATAATTAAGGCTACTTAATAAATACTTTTATTATATGTAAAAAACTTCTTAAATTTGATACTTATTTTCAACATTAATAATATATCTATTTTATACTACATACATATAATCATTTTTGTAGTTAAATCCACAAAAAGAAATACCTGTGTTAGTCGACGACGATCTTATAATGGGAGAAAGGTACAAATTTACTTAAAACATAAATTATTCCGCCTACTTTAGTAAATCAATAATATTAAAATAATAAAAAAATTTCTTTCTGTTTTAATACACGCGTATGCTAGTAATGCTATTCTACAATATCTTGGCGACAAATATGACACAGTAGGAAAACTATACCCGAAGGATCCAGAGAGTCGCGCAATAGTTAATCATCGATTGTGCTTTAATTTGGCTATGTATTACCGTAGTATTTCTGAATATGTGGTGAGTAAATAATAAACACAATTTAATGTACACATATAACATTAAAAATTCTAATATGCTGTTGTCAATAAGCTTTAAAAAAATGTAAACATTTAAAAAATAAAATTTTAAAAATATTATAAACCTAATTGTACGTCATGAACTACATCTGATCTTTAAAAGAGAAAAATGCACAAATAGATCATATCTTCTTACAAATAATGTTTGCAATCTTCATAATTGTACATTAATTTTGGATACTAAAGTGTAATCAATTTTGAATAATTACACGAAGCCAAATAATTTCACATATGACTACATCCAAATACTTCACAAGACTGATTGTACTACCATTACTAATTACTGATTATTATCGATTACCCATATCTAGCACTTACAATTAGTGATATCATCTACTGCATTTTTCAACGTTAATAATGATGATTTAATTATATAAAGTAAATAGTTAAATAACCATTTTATAACGAATATATAGTTTTATTACAATGCTTTTAAATGATACATATGGTATTTAGTTTATTGTAAATGAAATAATGAATTCTACTTTCCGTGCTTATTTGCAAGCGCATAAATACATATTTATATTATACACAAGGTATAGATATTAATGCATATGAAAACATTTAAATTGTTTACATTACTTACCTCACTCAATGCATTTTTTCATATTTACTTTCCATTTGAAACTTATCTTTTTTCTATGGTTCATATGGAAAAAATAGGATATACAGTTAGTCATTGTGATAAAAGTTTCCTATGATAAATGCTCAAGTATTATAGTTTCATGATCCATTGTATGTAATTATTTTGCGACATGTTTGAACAAATTTTTACTTTGTATTAAAATATTTTTGTATAGATGGCTCCTATATTCTTTGATTATAAAAGAACATCTCTGAGTCTGAAGAAAATGACAATGGCACTAGATGTTTTTAATACATATTTACAACGTGAACATACAGAATACGTTGCGGGTAGTAAGTATCATGATTTTAATATGAATACTTTCTATAAACCGTACAGGTTATTGTAACAGTCATAGAAACTTAACTAGATTATTAAGTTACACAAAAATTTAGTTCATTTATAAGATTTATTTTTTTTTTTAATGTGAAAATAATCGAAATATTCTTTAATAATACCGATATAGTTTACAAAAAGAGATAATTCTATATTTTTCACTTCATATCGCTTATATTATTAAAGTACAATGGTTTAATTATTACATTTACTTAACAGATACGCTGACCATCGCCGATTTCCCCTTAGTTACTGCAACTATGTGTTTAGAAGCGATCGAGTTCAAATTGAATTCGTGGCCTTACATAGAAAAATGGTATAATAATTTTAAACAGAAACATCCGGAATTATGGGAAATCGCTGCAGAAGGTATGCGAGAAATTAGTTACTACGAAAAGAATCCACCAGATTTGTCTGATATGGATCATCCGATTCATCCAATTCGCAAAAGCAATAAATAGCTTAACATATAAGTTATAAGATGCAATTATTTTATAACGGTTCTACACATATGAAATGCTGACACATTTCTAAAATTAAATGTTAATATACGTATATTACTATGTTCTCTAATAAATTAAATGTTTTTACTGACATTGACATATGTGATATTTCTTTAAATATTAGTTTCAACCCAACTAAAACTATGACGTATTTACATACACATACGTAATATATACTCTAACGACAATTATATATATTTATTTATATAGATACAAAGTTTAGTTCATGATTTGTATGTATATAATTGACCACATACTTCAGAAGTTAAAAAGTATTTTACTTGAGTTATATGTATAGTACAGTCGATTTGATATGGAAATAAACGAGTTACAATGATAACAATCCCCTAGACATTTGTACACATATATGTCTTATACATATGTGTTGTACATATATATATATATATATATATATATACCAAATTTTTCAATAATCTCATTACAGAAATACATAATTCTTCTTACTAAAAAAATAACGCTTATTAATAAATAAATATACAAAGATCGATTATAAATTTGCATAGTTTGATTACGAACACTTGCACAAATAATGCATTCTTACCTACAAATAGTGAAATTGCTGAATTTCAAATGATACCTACGTTAGTTATTTTAAATACGAGGAAGATATTTTACAAGATATACATATACTTGTAGGTACATGTATTGATATTATAACACAGAATATATATATATATGCATATATATATGCTCTTATCTATTACTTTAAGCATTATTATATAGGTATTTTTGTAAACATACATACTCATGAATTTACAACACGTAAAGTAGTAGCAGGGGATAAAAGTCTTTTCTGAACAAATTTATGTTTACATTCAAGTTCGAAAAAATTTAAGAGCGTTATTTAAACTTCATCAAAATGTATCATTACGAACAAATATCATATTATAACTATGTTTGCATCTAATTATGTATTTCAGAGTGGAGGGATGTGATTATATGATAATACCGTAATAAAAACAATTAGTTTAATATACAACTTCATTTGCTATAAAGGTTTGACAATTCTTCGGATTTGTGGATTTTACTTATACAACTTAAATGTAATGAAGTGTTTTAGAAAATGGATATTAATATATTTATAATTGCGATATATACTTGCATGTACCTAATAAATTGCAGGTGATAAATGTATTGTCACTATAAATATGTATTTGTAGTCATCTGACATTCATTGTGTATTATCAATTTACATACATATGTATATATTTATTATGTACAGGTTGTTTAATGCGTACATATTACGCTGATACTAAACAAAACCATGCAAACTTGTTGATTCTCTACTCCTAGTTATTAGTAGTAACGAATTTTTATATGGAAGTAAAATCCAAATATATTTATAGTACAATACAAATTCACTTATGGATAATTTAATTGAGCGAATATTCTAATCTTTTACCGTCTAAAACAAAAATCGACGATACTATTTGTTGATAAGAACACTTTGGTAAAGAACTTTGGTAATGCTCTTTTTATATTATTTAATAAATTAAGACTAAACTGTTAAAATATTAAGTCAGATAACAAATCACGTCAAGATAACAAGATATTATATATATACTTTACATGTATAATAGAATAACAACTTCATATAAGACCGTAAGATAATTATAACATGCGATAATTCAAAGAAAAATTCTTTTTGTCTACTTTATCTATTGTTATGATATTTGATTGTCTTTATACATAGTATACATATAAATCACATATTTGTAGAATTATAAACTTTGTCTATAGTACATTATACTAATACTGGTAATGGAAAACTTTAGACAGAAAACGAAATTCGTCGTTTCTCTGATAGTAAAGCATTTTAAAAAATTTCTGTCATAAATAAAAAAATTAAACAGTTTCTAGCAAGGGTGAAGCGAGTACTTAACATTAATGGAAATGATTTTTAACCACTTTACAGTATAATCACTAACAATACGTATAAATTGAAGTATACGTATGTATATGTATGTACTTGTATACTTTCATATATACAGATTTACTTTTCTATATTTGTAACTGTTTGTAATTCGTTACTTACATAAATTTAGAAATATAAAATAACAAAACCAACGATATGAGTTAAATTTAGTTACAAACATATTAAATGTATTAAATTTACTAAAAAATATAAATTCCGTATTAATCTTGTTAATTTCACATCATTTAGAATTGATAATAATTTAAGAATTCAGTATTTAAAACGTTTTATTTGAAGAAATCTAATGCTAAACTTAAATAATGATTGCAAGAATTATAAATATTTCCTATCAGCGTTGTCTTATTTTTATCATATTATTTGAACGTCAATTAATAATGATACAATTAATAATAAATAAGTACTGTTTGAGTTTAACTCATTAAATTCATTTTAAAGTACAGTATAACATGAATACAATGTAATTTGAATTTTCATGCTATAATATTTTTAATGCAAAAGAACAAAAGTAATCCACGATGTTCCATCCGATCCAATTAACAAGATTGTAAGATTTAGAAGTACTACATTATTTCTTTCAAATCAAACAATTTTCGCATAAGTAACTTCGTTCTTCGATTATACTGCTAAAAAAAGACAAAACATACTGTATTATATGTATGTACCAAGTAGAGCATTTTAATGGGGTCACGTAAATATCTCTAATTCATTAATTATCAGTACATAAAGAAACTATTTAGAGCAAATTAAACTGCTCAAAAGGAAAAACAAAATGATAGAGAAATAATTTTTCTAAAGATCAATTTTTAAGATATTTAAAGGTTATCGGTATGTTTTTAAACAAAATTAAATTCATGTTTTCTTTAATGTAATCCCATAACCCTATTTTACATTCATATAAAGAATATAAACACAAATGTAATAGTGTTCCCATCGTTTAATCTAAAAATATTTTATTCTGAAAGTATCTAAAATTTTTCTAATCTAAAGCTAATATACCTTCTATACACATATTTTTTCACATGCTTAAATATAGGTAATACATTACAGATATTTAGACGATCCCATATACGAGTGTGTAAGCTGGTCACGTAACCTAGCCCAGACTAACAGAAATTGTCCGCCAAGCGACTGTAGCACGATTTCGCTATGCAATGTTTGTATATAAGTACTTATATACTAGTATAAGTATATTTTTCAGCGGAGTCTCTGCGGCAATTGTATGTGAATCTGGACTTAGTATGGTCTACATCGAACACATAAGCATTTTTATATCTTATAAAAGCTATGAATCCAAACCAATACCAAATAATATACATATTTAAATAACCAATTTTCAAATATAACACTAATTGTAAGAAAATGTTTTTTAACTTCCAACTTTGCTTTCCACTCAACATTTAGAAAATCAGTTAAACACTTGACTAGGTGGTTAATGGCATAATCTTTGTTTATTTAAATACCAGAAAATTGAATAAAATATTACTTTAATTGAATACAATTTTATTGTAATGAAATTAGCTTATCGAAGTCCAATATACGACGTTAATGAAAATAGTTTATCTGTTTAAAATGTAATACGATACAATTAAGTAATTTTATATATTTAAGGTAGTTACTAATAATAATTTAATTAATACATATTAACAGTAGTTATTTATAGTAATTTCTACATAAGACATTATTACTTAAAATACAAGTTAAAATTTATTCGCTCTCCAATCAACAATCCTATAATCTACTCTTAATTTTAATATTATAATTGTTATAATTATAATTCTGTTATATGTTAAAAACCTTCAGTATTTTTTCGAATGGATTGTTTTTGTATAATAACGATATTGTTGTATAATAATCTTTTACGGAACTCATAATTTACTTATTTAATAGAAAATCTACTTTGTAAAGTAGAACAAGTTGTTGCCATTTTTTATAGCAAATTATTTCGATAAAATTTCTTTTCGTTTAAAATTGGATATAAAAATTCTATTCAGCCATTCAGTGTTGTCACAAACGTTTCTTATTATTATATTTCTCTAACTGAAAATAACTTGCATTATTAAGCAAAATTTCCTACTTTACGATAGATTTAATAAGATTTAATAATATAATGTAATATTTAATAATATTAAGATTTAATAATATTATGTAATTAATACTTTTACAGATTCATTTTAAATAATTTCATTATTCTATAATAGAATAATAAATATAAAATAGGTAGTAGATTATTTGAATGCCATAAAAAGACAGGTTTATTTTTCAATAATTGAGATATTTATCGTAGCCAAAATAAAGTGCTATGTACTTAAAATGTTTTATGTTAAAATGTTACAAAGATTTTTAATAAAATTGTTTATATACCGTATGATTTTCTTCTTAGTATCATATAGAGTCACCAAAATGATAAAGGCTAACGAAATCAATAATTGAAGCATCACAAGCGAAATTATTACTTAATCTTTACACATTATCGATATTTTCATAAAGTTGATTTGTTTTCTTTCTTTCGTTTTTTTTTTTTGCAAAGATTTCGAAAATTCTGGAAGGAAATGGCAACTCCTGCTAAAACCACGTAGGTCAGTTTTTCACTAAATCTCAAGAATTCTACAAGGGAAAGATCTTTCAACTACCAGAAACATGGAATAATGTCATCGATCAAAGTGGTACATACATGATTGATTAATCTTATTTCTATATTTAGAAATTGTTCTATCTGGAATACACAAAAGAGCCACGTGAGGTCTTTGTAAGAAAAGCTTATAGAACGATTGTACAGGGGGCTACTTTTGAGCTCTTTAGAATTTTAATTTATTTCGCACTCAATAGCCACGGATATGTTATAAATTCGGTATTTCCAAAGGGTAATTTGGAAGCATATTATAAGGATACAAGTTGCCAAGAAAACCCGGAAAACTCAATTTCCGCAAAACCCGAATACTTCTCATTACTTCAGATAACTCTTCAGCATTGCTAGAGAAAGATGCGCTACGGCAATGTGAAAGGTTAGGTCGAGATGGAGACATTCCTAACATTCGAGCAGTTCAGATACATTTCAACTTTCGACACAGCATCCTTCAACCCTCGTACGAGACAGACATTCTTAAACATTTACATATTCAAAGTAATCATCAATCAAACACACATAGGTATACACTCAGTCAAAAAAACGTGCATATACACATATACACGTGCTATATTCATTCTCACTTGTTTCTGTTAAAGTTCAAATTTTGCTTGTTATTATTGAATTAAAAAGGGGTTCACTTCAGTTCATTCCCACAGATTCATACATCGTAGCTGATAACATACAGTTATTCAGTGTACAACGATCGTGTCTACGTCAAAGGATTGACGGAAACAGACACGTCCATATAGAAATAAATGAAAAAAATGATAAAACATTGCATGTAAAATATAATATTTTCCAATATCAGTGTTTGAAACGCACTGAAACTGATTAATAAAATCAACTGATTTATCATGAATACATTTGAATTTGATAAAAAAATATGAAGTAATTGTATAACTAGAAATAAATTCGAAGTCGATAAAAATATTATTGAATTCAAATACGATATTTTTTATAACAAATTTTCTAAAGGTGTTCCATACTTATCAAATATAAAATATATATGATTTAAGAATATAAGAACTTCAATAAGAACTTTTGTCGATTTGGATCCATTCACTTTTACACATAATTATAATCTTTACTTAATAATACGGATTAATTGATCAAAAACAAACAATCTAAATAATATGATGAAGAATGTCGTACAGCTTGAGAAGAAAAAAGGTAATATTTATTGAATCACTTATCTGAAAATTACTTGGTTTAGGATTTTCAATAATAATATATGCATACTTATTTTAGAATTATTGAAAGAGAAAATTTATAATGGTTTCTTTTAACTTCTTTTATTAGTATTCTGAAAGACAAATGCAATGAAAAAAAATTGGAACGAATTTTTATTGCAACGGAGAATCCCTTCCGATATTGCTTACCGTATTTGTTATTACCGGCATTCTTTGGGACTTTTTCGATTAAAGTGTTAACGTTTTGAAAGTCCATACATTATTTCTTTGGCAAATCAATTCTACCTGTAATTGAAGCGATAGTACACCTAGTCACCGAACTCTTCCCGACGGTGAACGAAGGTGTGATTTTATGTAACCCGTGCGATAATCGATCACATCGCGTTGCGTGCCTCCTGATACACCGTGTCCGTGTCTTCTACTCCATCTGCAATTAAATCTTAGATTATTCGAGATGTCTGCAGGTTTTTCGGACTAGCATTTTTGTCTGCATGCAAGTATATATTTCTTTTTTTCTTTTCAACATTAAATAGCTAAATTGTAGAAATTTTCTAACAGAAAAATATTTCACATGAAATATGATTCTAATCATAACAAGAATTCCTGTAAGTTAACATAAATTGTAGAAAATTTCTACAGAAATAGCTTTAAATGATTTCTGTTTTAAAATTTGCGGACTGTTTTTTCCATGAAAAAGAGAGAAGAAAATATACAATGAATTGAATATGTAAATGGTATCTCAAAATTTCAAACATTTCCGTAGAAGCCTACTTATTTCTCCACGTACACAGGTATCTTATAATAATAATAACTGCATGTATACAATTAAGTTTCTTGTTAAATGTAAATCTCTCTTACGAAAGTCTAACTTACTTGTGTGTCAATTTTTCATACGTTTGAGAACTTTACTAAATATAACAGGTAATATCACATTATACAGTTAGATGACATTTTATAGTGAGTAGTCTAACAGAGAAATATTCCATGAAAAAGTAAAAGCATCCAATAATTGAAAGTAAAAAAGATATAAACATACATGATATTACATGTATGATGTTGCAACGATATGGTAGCGATTTGAGTAACTCCAGTGAAACAAATTTCAAAAAATAACTGTGTATCTTATCCTTATTTGAGAAAGTGGACCGAAAACAATTATATCGAAATCTACAATATAGTAATTTGATAAAAATTCAACGTTAGTTTCTTTAAGAATGAAATTTTATTTTGTATTTTCTATTTGTTCCTGCATAGAACATCATTTTCTAGATTCTAAGTAGTGATATCGATACACGATGCGTTGAAGATAATTCAGAACGTGATATTGAGTAAAAAATAGTGTACAAAATTCTTCCAGTTCCATAATTAATGAAGTATTCTATCGATTTAAACAAATTTTCTCTTTGAATCTGTTGATAAGTATATGGTTTCAGTTCTCGTTTTACTTAAAGCTATTTTAAGGAATCCATTTTAACATTTAAAAATAATTCTTTTTATATCTTTAGCCATATTACGTCTTTATGTCAGTCCTAAAAATCAGAAATAAACATTATTTCACTTTTTGATATAAGTGTTGTTTTTCTTACACGTAATAACGTTTTGCGAGTATTTGAAAACGAGCACAACAATGAAAATCAATTAATTATACTGTTTATCAATATCATCCTACTTTCATTAAATATTATTTCTCGATAAAAATTGTAAAAATTTTAAAAGCTCTTTAATTTCTTAAAAGTAAGATATCATTTAGAAAATCCCTACAGTAAAAACAACTGGGCTCAGAAAAGATCTTTATTTCCAAAGATAGAATGAAAATAAAAATCATATTTGGCTAATTAATAAAGGATAGAGATACATTTGAATTATGAAAACATGATGAAATCGCAAATAATTAACAACGTTTTTAGATAGTATTCATTATCGAATGTATTGTATTTGATTTTGGAAGATATCTCTATCTGGCATTTTCTATTAAGGATTACCCTCTGAGTTAAATGGTAAAGTTTTAATATTCTTTCTTGATATAACTTGTATATAATGGATTAAATATAATACATACAATCCAAACTTCTGTGAAATCATATTTTTTTAGCTTTAATTTAAAGTTTAAAGTGATCAACATAGCAAAATTTTAGAAGAAATATATATGTACAGTTATATCTCGATACATTTTATGGAAAAGTCCGCAAATCTTAATATGTTACATTATACTAAATCAAAGACAGAAAATTTTTACGCGTAACATCAAGCAGCATGACATTAGTCACGATGCTTCATTCCATAAAATGATTTACATACATATAAATGAATAATACATTAAGGAATAGGGTCAAAAAGAGGCTATATAACAAAGTTATCTATTAACTACGGGAAAAAGTTTCCAGTCATTCCTAAATGCCAGGCATATTGCGTATACTAAGTAAGAATTTTTATAAAAACACAACCTACCAGAAACTAACATTTCAAAATTAACGATATATACTACCTATATGTATAAGGCATGTATAATAGATACATATAAGGCTACGTATATTATTATTAGATAAAATTCTAGGAAGTTATTTTGATTATTAATTGTTTGAATTTATATTACACAAAATAATTTTTATCTAACTCGACAACATTAAAGTACTTACAGCTTTTCATTGCATGATAAACTCGTTTTAATAAAAATTATACCTATAAACGAAATAAGTTTCGATACATAAATTACGATATTTTTTATTTTTTCAATAAAATTCCTAGTTTTCGGACAAACACGAAAGAAGTATCAAAGCCAACTGAAAGACGAATGCATGAAAGCCAAAATATCATAACTTATAAAATATGTTACATTTTGAGTAACATGTCAAACTACATACTAACAAATAAATATTAATTTGATAAATGAAACCACCGACAAAACTGTGTACGATATTCAAGGTTTCTCCCATGCAGATCTCGATACCGTGACAGGTGAAACGTGGATGGTTTTCTGAGAACAAAAAATGTATAGAGTTTGTCTAACAATAAGTTTGAACGTTGGAATTTGCGCAGGATTTATCGCAAAGTTAAAAGTATTTTTAACTTATTTCATGAAATTTAATTTAGTATTCAGAGCACAAGATTAATGTATATAATGCATTAATGTATCTACACACATATGTATATTGACATACATAAATTAACAATGAATGAATAAACATTTTCTTAATTTGAATAACAAGGTAACAATAATAAAAAATTGGGCTACTATTTGATATACTAACATAGAATGATTTCAATGATTTTCTTAATATGTTATCGGGGGCATGATTCCTCAACAACAACTTTTTCCTGGTGTACACATGATACATATACAAGTACATATACAATCTCAATATATAATGTATCAATCAATCAATCAATCATAACTATGTAGTTCTCGAGGTATTCGCAAAAAGTTGCCGATACTATTACATTGAATTCTGCCTATAATTGTGCGTCCGTAACAATTTACGCATTACTATTAGTTGCCGGCTACCTTATTACGGTTTATTTACAATTTACGGGCATGTGATTATATTATATATGCACGTACTGCGATGTGTTTATATGTATGTGTATCTAACGTTTGAATTTTTAAACACAAAGAGATGAGAAAAAAATACAGCTTCTTTATAGGTGATAAAATGCCTGATTACGAGGCGTGCGACTTGATGGAGTGAGCACTGAGCTCACCATTGCTTGAGCAGCGATTGCCATTTTTTCGATTACTACATTGGGCTGCCGTCGATAGTTCGGCAATCGTCGCTAAACACCCTGTATATAATATTGTATAATATAGTTATATACACTACCGCTCAAAAGTATCCGGACACTTGCGAAATATGTATTAACATTGCATAAAAGTTATTTAAGTGCCTAAAATAGTGACTAAAACCGATTTTTATTAATTTCTTATGGAATATCTAACGTTTTAAGTAAAAAATTACGTATGTGGAACTTACCAATACTACACTAAAATTAAATACGAGATTCATCG
>JACXIM010008795.1:0-14479 GCA_014737505.1 Bombus sibiricus | reverse complement strand
ATCAGGCGACAAGCCGTCGCAGACATTGATCTCTATGTATCCGTTATAGGATAAGCAATGCCCTGTAACTGCAATTCATAACATAGAGAATAAAGAGTTAAATTCCTTCAATGACACTGAGGTCAATCTAGATGTTACGCCACGAGGCTCACCACAGGCCGTATTCTTAACCGTCGCTCGTGGCACTACAGTGTCGCAGACGGGCCGTCTCAATCGGTCCGACAAATATACAATGTATCGACAAGAGCGAGTTCCAGAACCTTCGAATCGGTTCGTTATTTTAACTACGCGCATAAGGTGACACGCGTGATCATGGCGCGATCGGTGGCGTGACCCGAGCATTGGTGGGGGTCGCCTCCCAGAAAACACAAAGGGACCACCGAAGGGCAATCAGTATCGATAGAGGATCCAACTAAAACGCATTAAAGAAGTCTTGCGAAAAAAGCCAAGTCGCTTCGACTACTAACCAGATCAAACAATTCTTGTAAAAGTCGAGTCCAATTAACATCAAAATAACTGTATAATATCTCAATAATTTGTGACGTGCTCTTTGTATTATTTATACATTTTAGAATATACCATTTTTTGTTAACCCTGTTAATTCAGTGTTAATCTCATTTAACCAACTCGGTTATCTTAACCGAAACAGGGGAACGACTAATTCGCGGCGTCGATTATCAAAATCGTAGCGAGAATTTACGCCTCTCGCTGACGCGCTTTCCTCGCGATCGCGTCTCCCTGCGAACGATCGTAACACTAGAGTCGAAATCTGCGGCAGACTCTCCGGAATCCACCACAATCAAACATCCCAGGAGCAGGGTTTCCTCGGTCAGCACTTCGACGGTTAATAACCTGTTTTGCACTACGTAACCTGTTCCACCTAACATAAGCATCACATCGGAGAATCATTCTCCTGGACATGAAGTGAAGACATCACCTATACCATCGCCGAGATGGGCCACACCGACGAGTAACCCGAAACAAAATACTTTACGCGTTGCTTTCACGGTTTTAAGGTAGACCACTCAATTGATATCGATGGTTCTCAGCGCACCCCATCAGATCTCCATGCTTATCCACGGAGCCCACAGATCGCTACATCGGACAAGACTCTGACTACCACTTTCTCCCTGGAATCATCCTTGGTTCCAACAACGCTGGGACATTCTCCAATGTCAAAACAAGTCCCATTCGCGGACCCCACGACGCCGAACGTCCGTTCATCAACCATGACCTCCTTCACGCTCCCACAATTGAGACGAGAACGAGAAGGTCAGAAGAAGGCGCAATACTTTCAACGGTATGATGTTTCGGAAACACAATACGAAGAAAGCAAAACCATCATTTATATTCTTTTATTTGTTAGAGTGGGAGAAAAGACTTTGGTCGTACGGATGTATCATATGGTTGGATGTTACTCTGGACTTTGGTTGTACGGATGTGTCATGTTTAGAGTGACTGGATGTTACCCTGGCGATCACTCATGATAAGGCGGTTGGGATTAACTATCTTATCATGTAGTGAGTCAAATATACCCTGTAACACTTGCATCGCAGTGGTGGCAAAGCGCTGTCGCCTCTTTCCCGATTCGGTGCAGGTACTCACCGAAGCAACCGTGTCCGGTAAGCACCTGCGTCACTATGTAGGTCAGGGGACGCCCGCCACCGTCCAACCAAACGTCCCAGTTTGGAAGGACGGCCCCGAAGACTCTTATCCCCGGCGTGCCCGCTTTCATGTCGAGGCTGGCGCGCCATCTGTCGATGATGATCCAGACTACGAGGTGGACAACATGCCCTCTACGCAACAGCCCATAGGCCTTGCCATCAATTTGCCCCGGCAGCTACGGCACCTACGGACGGCAACAACTCACGCGGAAACGAGCATCTTGGACCGAGATGCAAAATCTTCCCACTACAGATCCGAACTTAACCAAACGGAAGGTAAGACGTCTCCGATTTTGTCTTTAGCGGATATTTAGGCCAAGCCGATACAACTACAAGGCATCATCAACAAGGCGCAATACGGATGGGTCAGCGAGGGGAGCCTTGTCCTCCAATCAACCGCAGACGTCCTTCACGTCTTCGTTACGCAGCTACATACGGATTTCACTTGCCTTTGTGAAATCGACAAGATGTACAATTACACCTCCTGGGCCGAGGCGTTCCACGATACTTCATGGGCCGAGCTTTTTCACGACATTTCCTGGTTCGTGAACTACAACACGAAATTTCGTGGCTAGGACAAGGACGACGACCATCCGCATCACGAGGTAGACGACGAGCCCTCAACCCAACGTATCTTCGGTCGTATCATCAAATTCGCCCTGGCGACGACCTCATCATACGGACGGCCACAGTTCATACGGCAACGAGCAGATTGGATAGAGATGCCGAGCAGCTGCTCCCATTACCGACCCAACCTTATCCAGCGGAACACGGGCAAATTACAATCTACACGGAGTTGGATAGGAAATTTAATTATTTATACTTCTGCAGAGTTTTGATCGGTGCGCTCTCAACGGGGGCAGGATGTTACGTCGCGTGAAACGGTCCGCGTGACGTCTCTAGTTGCCTGTCCGCCAAGGGTCTGCAGCGCTATTCAAACCCACAATAAACCTATGGACCCACCATAAACCTAGGCTTTTAGTTTACCTTTTGTCTTGGTATTCATAACTAACTCCTATTAAACTTGAAGGAGTCGTTGTTCCTGTAAGTGTTATCGGCTTATGGATGGTCCATGGAACAGTCCTTAGGTTTATTATGCGTTCGTACAAATTACGGAGAAAGCAAATATTTCTCTAACGGGAAAGATGGTTTTCCCCATGAAAAAGGAACATCCACACCGAGCTTTCTTCCATAATGCTACGAGAACGCACTTCACTGTTTATACGATAGTCGTACAGTCAACACCTGACTTGTTCTCAACACGAGAGAGGAGTCACTTGGTCTGTTCAATTTGCTATTTTCGGTTACCTCAAGAGGGCCTCGCTCTTACGAAAGCACATTCGTTGTTCATCTATCGGAGTATCTCCGAACATCGTCTACGTCCTGTATATCATACATAACGGTGTAACTCGTCAATGTATTAAGCGTTGAAAAATATAAAGGTTATAGCCCTGTTAATCGCAGTGTTATACTCCCTCAATCACCCCTATTATCCTAACCGAAATACAGGGATCGATCTATTCGTGGTGTCGATTCTTGCAATCGTAACGGGAATTTTCGACTCCCGTTGACGCGTTTTCTCGCGACCGCGTCTCCCCGCGATAAGTCGAAAATACAGTATGTATTTAAATAAACAAAAATGTGTACCGTCTAAATGGTTATCATGTTAAACTAAGCTTAACATGTAAGTTATGTCAAACTTTAAAAATGCACAACCAATGCAAGCTTTTGAACCAATGTATTCCTCAACACAAAATCGTTATGTTTCGTCTCATCCATCGAGTACTATCAAAAAATGCAAAAAATGTTTTTAAGAAGGCGATGCTCTGAAACCAATATTACACTGCACGGTACCAAGTGCAAATCTGTATAATACGGAAGTAGAATCAAAAACATTCCTTAAGTGACCAAGGTTTCAATAACCGATTTTACGTAAGATATCCTGTAGATGCCGAAACCAATATCGCTATTGTGTTATATTCGCCGTCAAGTATATATAGTCCAAATATAACCTCTTTCTGTTTTTGGTTCTTCTAAATATGTGGACGTTTCAAAATGGCTTTTAACAATGTTAAGCTTGAATTATAGATTTACTTAACGATCACTTAAGTCTTTAATGTAAAATATAAAGAGAACAATCTTGCAACTCTTGAATAAAGTTCTACAGAAGGAAGAGATGCTTTTAAGCTATTAACCAAGTACAGAGTTATAACATTCTAGAGGTGTATAACAATATACTACCAGAGGATCAAGCAGGATTCAAAACTAACAAATTCTACGACAACAATATATATGATGCTGGAGATTAAGATAACAGGAATAATGGCGAAAGGAAAGATATGTACATACTATTGTTGCACTCAATACAAGACGCAATGCTTTGTAACTGAGAAAAATACTTTATTGGCAAGGGACACAAAGAAATAATAGGAGATGTGTATTATGCAGACAATGTAGTGAGAACGTTAGGAAACTTAATACATTTACAAGGTAAAGGCGGCATACTTTAAGAATACTGTATGCAAAACCACCTTAAGAAGGATATACATAAGCTGAAAATATTAATATAGGGCAAAAAAGAAAAAAAATAGAGAAATAAGAATGAAATAAATGAAATACAATGATAAGATGAAGATATATCTAGGGCATAACTATATTTATAAAAACAGCCACATTCCAAGTAATAACAAAGCAAATCACATACCAGACAAAAATATCGATGGACAGTTTGGAATGCAGCTAGACAATTTTCTGAAATAATAGCAATGGCAACTCTCCTATATAATACAAGAGTAAGGACCTATTACTGAGCAGAAATAAAAACAATACAAGCCGGTTTCCTGAAAAGAATGTGATACATCACCAGAATATGTGTTTAGAACGGAAGAAGGAAGAATAGGCTTGAAACATAAAATAATAAGAAAAGGACATAGGCTATTGGCTAAAACTAAAGGAGGAAACAGAATTAGACAGGAAAACACTGAACTTAACAGAATGCAAACAGGCAATTTACTCAAATACAGCTATAAAGCTAGTGATAAAGCAATAATAATAAATTTTAACTAAAGAATAATGAGAGAAGATAATGATATAACACAGAAACTTCTTGGAGAAGACAAAGAAAAAATACTTAGAATTATATACCTATAGTGAAGCATGTACATAAATATATGAGAAACATAGAAAAGATAACTAAAGCTAATTGCTTAAATATGAAACTATCATTAATAACTAAATGAATGAGGACACAAGTTAAACTAGCATAATAATATAAATATTATACATACAAAATAAAGGTACAGAATAAAGCACAAAACAGGTAAAAATGATATTTGTAATACACACATGTATGTAAGAAGAATAATTTGAATACCGGTTAATTCATAATAAAAGAATGCCTGTAATATTAGGCATTTAGAACAAAATTCCTTAAAAAAAACAAGAATTAAATGCAAAAAAGCAACAAATGAAAAATCTCCTTTATCAACAAAGAAAAGTAGTTATGGTAACTAACAAATTTTATTAAAATGCAAAAGCGGCATTAAGCTTATAGCATTCTGGCATAGAAGAATAGCAAAAGGGATAGAAGAACAACAATTCAAACAAATTCACAAATTATGAAAACAATTTAAAAAGTTTGCTATGAATGTTTTGTACCAACTATCAAATTTAAACATTTCTAATCTAAGTATATATAGGCCACAAATAATTTTATATAGGAATACACATAAGTAATATTAAATGAATAGAATTTTTCTTATTGAAATGTGACAGTCTGTAACAAAAGACAAATTAAAGAGGAAAAAATAACTTTAACAAAGAAGAAACGGATTTATAAAAATTTGTTCGTAAAAAATTGTGGTCGATCAGATAAGTGAAATAAAAGTACAAAAAACAACTAATATTAAATGAAACATTTAATCTATTCTCTCAACGTACATTTGCGAAGTGGTATATTTTATATTTCATTTCCGAGCTTCTTTGTTTCTACCCAGTCATGGCAGTTAAAAACTATTTTATGAAAATTAAGAATTTTCTACATCAAATCATTTCATTTGCCAGACCTCATATATTTCTAGATTATTCACACAAAATTTGTACAGCGCGCAAACATTAAAAGGAAGTAAGCGATACACAGTAGCCCAAACAAACAAGGACAAAGGTTAAAATAAGATATCAAAAATACCTGCTATTATTGAAATTTGTAAGAAAAGTCCTTGAAAAAGTAAATTCTTCTTTAAACGAAAGACGGTTATGTGTATGAAAATCAAGAATGTAATAAAAATACAAAAAACATAAAAGAAGAAAACTGTATTTGTTATTATTACTTACTGTTACATGTAGAATAATTTTCTTTCCTGTTACTGTACTACCCCATCTATCCTAGAACAAATTTTTAGGTTAAAATTATTTATACAAAACTAATATGTATACGAATCTTTCCATTTTATAAAATTGTATGTATAAAATATTTACCTTCGCTAAATCTCTTTTTACAAAAACTTTGTGATCAACTTTCTAGTCAAATTTAATTCTCCACTTAGTACTCATTACCAAGTAATGCTTGGTAAATTCAAAAATTATAACGTTCAGTAAATTTTTATACGATGTACACTCTACCTTGACTCGAATACGAAAAATGATTGAACAGCACCGATGTCTATGATAACAGTGAAGACAGAGAAATAGTGCTGCTTGCTGATTGGCTACGCTTCAGGACTACAGGTGGAACATGTACACGATCATTGCGCAGAAGCTACCTTGTGGCATACTTGTAAAATCTAGATGTGATTCTTTTGCTAATTTTCCATGGTTGTACTTCAATTTGAAGATTAATTAAATAAATGTTTAATAGCGATTTTAATACCGGAAATAACGATTATTATACTCCGAATTTTTATATAGTTATAGTATAGTAAAATATGTAAAATATATGTATGTGTTATGTACAATGGCTCACGAAAGAATTCAAATGCTCGCTACTAAAACTTTAAAAATATGGATATATATAAAGATAAAGATGTGTGTGTGTGTGCGCGCGCGCGCGTGTGTGATGCACTTGATTTTTCAGAATATTCTCATAACTACAACAAGATACAGATATCAAGATTATGCGTGTAAAATTTGGATTGGATAACATTTGTAGAAGTTACAGAATACTCATTACTGAAACACGCAAAAACAGAGTTATAAACGTTTCTCTATTTCTATCTCTTACCACATTATTTCCATTTCATACGAATATTTAGTTCCGTCACTTTTGCCTCCAATAACATCTCTAGGACGGTTTTTCATACTGTGTTCTAATTTTTGTGTGATATTTATGTCAACATTATTTCATATTTAAGTAATTGTATGTTTTCATGTCGTTTCCTTATTTATTTTACAATTATTTGATCTTCTACCCATTCCATCCCATATATATCATATTGGGTTTATATCTTGGGTCTGTGGTGGCGTATATTGTACAGTATCCATTCTTTTACAACCAAGGTTCAATGCTTCAAATCAATATCCTGTTGAAAGTGATGATTGTGTATTTTTAGCATTTTACTTCAGATTTTTCTTTAATATGTTCAAATACTTATATTGGACTAAAATCCAGTTTATAAATACTAAGTTCTCATTATCATTGGCTGCCATACAACTTCATGACAAAACCATTTCCGTGTTTTACCGCCGGACGTAAATTTCGTATTTCTATTTTAGTGTTGGCTATTCTCCACACATAATTGTGCTCATCAGACTGAAAAATGTTGAATTTACTTTCACCGGAAAATATTTTAGTATTCCAGAAACTATTGTCTTTAGTAATATACACTCCTCGTCAAAGAGATAGCCCATGTGAGCTATCTTTAATTTCTCAATGACGCGTGTAAAGTGTTTCGTCTGTAACGTATAATATCAGAACATTATGAGCTCAGGATATGCGGTTCGTTGAAAATAATTAAAAATATTATGAGGTTTAGTGTGTAACAAAAAAAATTATTTTATTTTAAGAACGAAATGATAGCACATGTACAATGAGAAAATAATAATCAACATAAATTGTAACTAACAATAATTACTTATCAAACGTATATACTTATTTAATAACGGGTATATCCCCCTTTATTTTCTATTACTTGTATTGTACGATATGCTATCGATTTATATAGTTTCTGAATGTAATTTTGACATAACGTATTCCATTCGCGTATACGCCCTGAACAAGTTCTGCCCAGCAATTTTCAATAATATTAAGGTCCGGGGAGCGTGCAGGCCACGACAAAATAGATATATTACTTTCATTAAAGTATGATTGGACCAATCTTGATGTGTTAACAGATGCATTATCTTGTTGAAAGACGTAATCAGGCCCAGAAACGCGTTTTTCATGATTATTTAGTTGTTCTTTGATTAAATTTATGTATTGGACACTAGTCATTCTCCTAACGATGAACTTGATACTTGTCTTGCCGAAATAACCGATACCGACCCAAACCATCACGTTGGCTCCTCACATTTGTCGTCGAATTGCCGACATTGTCTCTTTTCTTGTGTCATGAAAATAATATTGGAACTCATCAAGACCATCCAAGTTGAATCTTTTTCGTCAGAAAATAGTATCCTTCTCCATTTCTTTTTCCAATGCATTCTTTCTTTTGCAAAGCGTAAATGTTCTACTTTGTGCTTCGTTGTTAATGAAGGTTTCGTTTTCAATTTTAGCCTCTTCATATTTTTACAGGATAGTAGAACTCGATGAACACTTGAAATACTAACACTAACACTAACACTAACACTAGATTTTTCCATTATTTGCTTCATTTATTGTTTGCGTTAACTGCGAGTTGGAAGCTACACACAAAATTGCCCGCTTATCACGATCGGATAACGATAACGGCCGACCAGTACTTTGCTTTTTGCCATAATCTTCAACATTTTTTAAGAAATTGTGTATTACTTTACGACTTCTTATTATTACTTTCGATATTTTTACTACTGATAATTAATGCTGTTTTAATTCTAAAATTTGCTTTTTTTCAGGCTCGTTTAATCTTTTTCCGCGTCCTATACTTACAAATTTATATAATATATATACTGTGTTACGTCAGACGATTCTTTACCTGAACCAGGTCGCTCACTCGTTACGTGAATATACAGTTCTATGCACGTGGCAAGGAAAAGCCTGTCAGCTGGACGTGAACCACGAAGACGGTTTCGCGTTGTGCACAGCTGGAACCAGAGGCGTAGGAGATAACGGGGTGAGTCCAAGCTCATCTCCGACTCCTCTCTGGAGAAGATCCTTTGATAAACTGAAGATGACCGCGGACAACGGGGCGCATCTACTGTGGCTCGACTTTGGCGGCGAGGATGGCGAAATTGTGCTGGACCTCGAGAGCTGTCCCAAGCCGATCGTGTTCGTTCTCCACAAGTTTCTCTCGGAGAAGATCCACCGGCTTGGCCTGAGTGCATAGGGGTATGAGGGGACCCCCACGGAGGCCCCCGACCTGCCACCCCACACCACCAGGTCCGTCACCAGCGTCTTCCTTCACTGAGCTCCTCGAATTGCCCAGAAGTACAAGAAGGAAGAGAGGAAGAGTAGGAGAGAGGAAAAGAGGAGGGTGGCAGGCAGGATACGCAGGAACGAGGAAGAAAAAATTATTCGACGGACCAGAGGAAGAAACACTCGCGAACTTGCACCTTCAATTTCCATTCGGAAGTCGCGATATTCCTATTGTAGGACAAATACGCTCTTCCTTATTTCCATCGAAATGACGACGATTAGGACGGTGTATGAGCGAGCTGTGCAGACACTCTTCATCGCGAGAGACAGAAAGAAAGTATAATATAAACAGGGTAACGACGATGGAGAGAAGAGTAACGCGTTGATCGTTAACTCGAATCCATCCAACGCGCGATTTTGCCGCAAAGTAATCCGAACACGCAACAAGGAGGCTAGAAGGAAGCGGAGGAAGGCCCGCCGCTGGGAGTCGTAACTAATCCTAAGTAACCGCCTAAGTAACCAATTAAACCTATCTACCTAAACTAAAGAACAAAATGAAAAAAAACCGCTATATAACGAACGAAATAGTACAAGAGAAAGGGAAAGAGAGAGAGAGAATAAGAGAGCGAGTGGGTGTATTTCAGAGAAGGTGAAAGAAGTCTCTGATCGAACGCTCGATTTCCGAGAATCTTAGCAGAGACAGCTAATCAATTACTGTCCAGCAGCCGCCAGTTCGCTCTACCACGGAGGACTGACCATGGAGCTTCGACCTCTCCTCCACGCCGCCGCGACAGACGAACTTCCTTCCTGCTGGGTAAAAATAAAGAGGGAAGAAAATGGAGAAGGCGGAGGAAGGTTTGGAAGAACCGATGACCAAGTAAAGTTGTCGTATCGTAGCTAAAAGTTTCGTAACGTCGCACGAAAGCGACTTTAAAGAGTTCGTGGACGTTGAGTACCAAAGTACCGGCTGATGGTGAAAGTTTCCGACGGCAGGCGTCTCCTTTTCATCCCGCCCTTCGATATTTATGTGGATTTCGTTACGCGAGAACAGGCGCGAGTTATTCACCGTCGACTGGTACTACTCGTGTCTTGGAGTTCCTTCGAAAAATTTATCGCCTACGAAAATTCGGCTATGCTCTGTTCGCGGTTGAAAGAAAATGGGATGTATCGTGTATAGTGGAGAATTTTGTTAAGGCGGAGAGGCGAAACGTGGATCAACAGGGTCGATGGAGCAACGGACGCGCGATAATAGTTTTGTACGATTCGTAGTTTTAACGCGAATAAATGTAAGATACCAAGAAACGTCGATATGTGTACTGGTCAGTCGGGACTCCTGTCGATCTCGCCTACTTCCTCGCGGAGATAACTGACGGATAAACGAGAGCCCTCGCTTCCATTCGTCGCTTCCATCTCACCTGTGTTTGCTTCGAATTATTTCGATCCTTTCTCTTCGTAAACTTAAGCCATCCTTCAGCTTGCAATATCGAAGTTCCCCATCAGAGAGGGAACTCTCGAACTGTAAATAAACCGTCGTGTAACTCATCTAATGTCCTAGTTTCAATATCCATCGTATGACCCGCGGGTGCCGTGGGAACCCAACAAACCCGTGGCTTTGAACAACCAAACGTCGAAGAACGAAGGTTGAAGATCGTCCAGACAAAGGATGAATTGTCATTGAAAGACGGAGTTATCCCACGGAGTGGGCGTGAATCGACGATGAAACGGCGGAATTATTCGCATTACGAGTACTGCTGCAAATTATCGATGCCCAGAGAGATATGAGTGCTGTCCGTGTAAGAGTCGAGCATTCCTTTTCATCCGTTTTATAGAGGAGAGTTATAATCGGCGACGAACGTCGAGAAGAAAAAGTTGGTCGAAGGAGGCCGTGCGATAATAAGAATTTCGACATTAAGTAGAACATATCAACGAAGCCACGTACCATTGATTGTGTCCGTTTCGTCGTATGCCATTGTCGTTCCTTTCGCGGTGAAACAAATCAAAGCAGATGTATTTAAAAAAGGAAGATTGGTTTCTTGTCGCTTGGCAATCTGTTCTCGCGTTTGTATATAGATACAGCGACCAGAAGAGGATTTGTGGCATCGACGATGGGCAGATAGCACATAGTGTCCGCGTTTCTTCGATCTTATAAGGAGATTGAAGGATTGTTTAACGTAATACGAAGCTCTCGTAAGTTGATTGTGTGTTGTAGATTTTTCGTGTGAATGATACGTACGGTCACGAAACGACGCGATTAAACTCGACATGATCGCTCGTGATCTAACGTGGATCGTTGGACCTGAGATTCGGTGTTAAAGAGAAATCGCAACGATTTGTGAATACACGCGAATCCACGCTTATTGTCGATAATAGCCGCGAGGTGGAACGATCGTCCACGGACTTAATAAATGCCGGCACTTGTCAAAATGGCTGATTATGGACAGCATTTAACGCGTTAAAACGATCGGTAGGAACACGAGGATCCGACAGACTGACTCGGATCAGCCGCATTACCCGTACGATCAACGATTCGACCCAGTTTTTACCACAATTTCGTAGCAATTACCGAAATTGACTACAGGCGTGTCATAGTGAATCACCAGGGGACGACGGTCGTCTATGACACATCGAGAAACAGAAATAAGGGAATCGATCAGTTCGTAGCGTGGATTATCTAATCGTAACAGGAATTTACGATTCTCGTTGCGTGCTTTCTCGCGATCTCGTCTCTCTACAAATGGTCGAATAAACATGGTCCTTCGAGCCGGATGACGTGTCAGTGAAAAGTGCACTTACCAGTGACCACACAGTGCCACGTGAATACATCAAAACCAGCAGCGGGAGCGTTATCACCACAGCGAAGCCAGTGGCGTCAGGAGCATCACCTTCGAAGAAGCACAACCCATTGGCAAGGGAACGCAACCACGCAGCCTGCCGCCGCAGCTGGACAATCATCAACGTAACAAATTCCAACAACATTAATCACACAACCAAACGAGCGGCCGTCGGAAGGAACGCCTTCCTCGCTAAGCATACACATGATCTCACGTCCATTTCACAACACAAGGTAAGCTCGTTCCTTATATTGACAATCAACTATCCGCGGCAACAATGGCAAATTTAAAGTTATTAGTCGATAGATTTTGTAAGACTGCAGTAAAGAGTAACTTTTATGTATTGATTAGGTATTGATGGGTGGTCTTATATTAATTATATATGTGGACGAATTAAAATAGTAAGATAGTTGGAAATAAATATGTTGGTTAATTTAAGTTAAGGAATTGCTTCTGCGGGAGGTATTAAATCCGTTTATAATTGTTAATAGGAGTCTAATTAGTTTGGATATTACTGATGGAAGAGATATATAGCAGAAAATAGGAATCGATACATGAATTGGTATGGACTAGATGTTGAGTAAGTGGGTATAGTCCATTATATGTACTATACACTCTTTTAACACGCTTTTAGTATCGGGTATGTGAGTCAGAATGTTATGGGAATATCCTTACCTATGACAAAAATGGTGAAATTTTAATAATAGGAAGTGAGTGGATGTACATAGTGAAGTACATAATGTGAGTGGAGACAATCTAAACGACCAATTCTAGTTCGTATCGAGACTACTCGACGAATACGAACAGTCCTGTCAACACAATAAGGCCACCATAACAACTTATCGAAAACAAGTCGACGACATTTGGAAACAGTTCAACATTGTCAATGACAAGTTACTTGAGATCGACGACAGCGCACCTGTAGACTAAATCGATGCCTACTTTGACTTGGTGAAACGATTACTCACTCTCATCAATATTAACCTTTCCTCGACGGATGCCTTCAAGACAGCGGCGAATCTGAAACCACCGGAATGCAGCAGCAATACTTTTAGTAGTTTTCGGGGCGATAATAAACCGTCAGAAACGAAGCGCCTACCTCGCGAAGCAATATCAAATTCACAATCCGCTGCAACATTGGCGAAAGAAGACAAACTCATCTCCTTGCGGCGGAGAAGAGGCGATTATAGCGACCGATTCACCCATCTATCGAAGCGACTGGACGAGTACGAACAATCCGGTCATCAGGAAAGTTCCGTTTTAATATACTGCACAGAACAGCTGACCGAAGGTAAGAATCAGTTCGAAGCCATCCAACTCGAGCTAGAAGAATTAGACGAGGAGGCACAAGCAAGCAGCTTCGAGAAAAGGGACCAGTATAACGATCTATTAATACGGACGGATAAACTGTCTCCTAAAGAGCGCACGAGCAGCAACCGCGTCGATACCCAAGGACAGCAGTAACACGTATAACCATTTCCAGTGACGTAAGAATAATTTCATTAACGACAGTACCAATGATCATACTCCGCCGACGGAAAATATCGCATCGAATCTAGCGCCGATAGCGTCGTATGACACGCGGATTTCGTTGCATGACACGCGTGGCTCGTTGCATGATACCCGTAGCTCGTATCCTACACGCGCCTTGATAACAACCAAATTCGCCTCATTATCTCAACAGTCGGATTCAATGCTACCAAACACCTTGTATCGGAAAACTTTTCACACTCTCAACGTGTCACCTAAACGCGGCCTGACGACAACCACATTCGCATCGTCAATATCTCAACAGTCGGATTCAACGCTACCGAACGCCTTGAATCAGAAAACTTTTCACACTCGCAACTCATCGCCCACACGCGACTTGAAGACGATCCTCTGGACCGGAAGGAACTGAATCTCGTCCAGGACAACAACGGTCATACTCCGCCGACGGAAAATATCGTAACGGAAACTCATTCTCCGAGACACAATGTGAAGACTCCTCCTTCGCCATGGCCGAGAGGGGTCACCCCTGCGAGTGACCGGAATTGGAACAATCTCCACGTTATTGCCACCGTGACTAATAACTTAATTGATACCGATAGTTTTCAGAACACTCCATCGGATTTCAACACTTGTACACTGGGCCCACAGATCGCTACATCGGACAAGTCTCTGACCATCACCTTCTCTCTGGAGTCGCCCTTGGCTCCAACTACGCCGTAACATTCTCCAATGTCCAAACTATCACGCTACGAAGAACCTCGGAACCCTACAGAGCAATCAAACTGGTCCACCTGGTCTCCTGCCGATAAACTAGCCAGGTCGGACGCACCAGCGCATTTCTTACACAGTCCCAGCATCGGGACACATCTCAGAAGGAAACTAAGTATAATGCTGAACAATTCAGAGCACAACTGCCCTCCGAAACCAAGGTCTAAGCATAATAGTCCAGGTTACGCGGAACCACAGAACGCTATCGCATACAATATAGCGATATCAAAGGGACAACT
>JACXIM010008794.1:0-14475 GCA_014737505.1 Bombus sibiricus | reverse complement strand
ACAAAATTACATCACAAATGTGGGAAGAGTACTTTCAACACATAGGTAACCAGTATATCGCAGCGGGAGACTACAACTCAAAGCACACACTATGGGGATCAAGAATCACTACACCTCGAGGTAGAACCCTGGAAAAATACATTAGAAACAATAACCTCAATATATTATCCACAGGAAGAATGACATATTGACCGACTCAGCAAAATACCTGACCTACTCGACTTTGCAGTTACAAAGGGACTAAATGCAAATAAACTAAAAATAGCACCCAGCCTCGAGCTTAGCTCCGATCATACACCCATAATAATTACATACAGAATCAAACCAATACTTTATGACAATCCAGAGACACTATGCAATAAAACCACCAAATGGCAAACATTTAAAGAAATAATCGAGAGTAAAATCAACTGCAACATCCCATTGAAAACACCCGAACGCATCGAACAGGCAGTAACAACACTTACAGATACTATACAAGAAGCAGCATGGGCAATCACTATATACGAATCAACCAATAGACAAACAAAAATAATTCCGCCAGACATCCTTGAAAAAATCAGAGAAAAAAGAAAAGCGATAGCAAAATGGCAAAAACATAGAACACGAGACAATAAAAAACACCTAAACAAACTTGCAAAGGAAGTAAAAAACAAAATAAAAGAGCACAACAATAACGAATTCACAAAGTTCATAGAGGCACTCTCTGCACACGAGAACTCCAACTACTCCTTATGGAAAGCCACGAAAAAAATAAAGAAGGCAATAAAACTAGTCCCAGCAATCAGAAAAGCAGATAACACATGGGCAAGAAGCAACGAAGAGCAAGCTGAAGAATTTTCCAACCACCTATGTAACACATTTACGCCACATGATTTCAACAACATCAACCTCAATTGTCATACGGCCGAGGATGCGCTAACCACTAGTACCTCAACTGACAAGCGATACACCATACATAAAACAACAGCACAAGAAATTAGTAACATAATCTAAAAAACAAAAAACAATAAATCACCAAGAATCGACCTAATCAATGGTAATATCTTGAAAAACCTTCCTCCAAAGGCGATACGACTAATGACAATAATATACAATGCAATATTAAGAATCCAACACTATCCTAAACTATGGAAACTAGCACAGATCATTATGTTACCTAAACCAGGCAAAGACCCACACCACACAGCATCTTACAAACCAATATCACTACTCCCTGTGTTTTCCAAAATACTAGAAAAAATAATATACGCCAGCCTAAAACCAATAATAGAGAAGGAAAAATTAATACCAGATCACCAATTTGGATTCAGAAACAAACACTTCACGATAGAGCAAATGCACAGGCTCATTAATGAAATAATAATAGCAATAGAAAACAAACAATACTGCACAGCCCTCTTTATGGACATTGAGAAAGCATTCGACAAAATAAACCACGAAAGCCTACTTCAAACAATCAGAAAACAATTCACACAGGACACATACTCTGAAGTTAAAGACATGAAGGCAGGGGTTCCGCAAGGAAGCGTCTTAGGACCAATACTATACACACTATACACGGCCAACATACCAACATCTACCCATAGTAAAATACTGACTTTCGCGGATGACACAGCTGTACTAGTCAGGCATACTAACCCTGTAACAGCAGTCACATTACTGCAAGAACACATCACAAAAATAGAAAAGTGGCTGCAAGTTAAACAAATTAAAGCAAACCCCAATAAATGCAACCATATTACATTCACACTGCGAAAACAGATACCACCAAACATCCTATTGAACGGCACGCACATATTACAAACAAGGCAAGTCAAATACCTAGGACTTCACATAGACACACAACTTACATCTAAACAGCATATTAAATCAATAATAGACAAAATACAGATAACAAGGAGACAAATGCATTGGCTAACAAGTCGAAAATCCAAATTAAGCATAGAAAATAAATTAATAATATACAAAACGATCATAAAACCAATCTGGACGTACGGAATACCACTATGGGGAACAGCAGCAATGAGCCATATAAGCAAAATAGAGACAATGCAAGTAAAAATTCTTAGAACAATACTAAACGCCCCATGGTACGTTAGAAATGAAGATATTCGGAAGGACCTGGGAATACCAACGGTCCAGGAGGAGATTAGGAGATGCGCGGGAAGGTACAGAGAAAGAATAGCAACACACCCAAACCGGCTAGCTGCGGAAACGATCAACACAGGAAGCATAGAAAGAAGACTGAAAAGGATATAGGCACAAATCATATAACCTAACAAACAAACTCGAAGATGGTATCCCGCTGGGCGTAGCCATCCACATGTTATTTAGCAATTAAGTTAGAAAAATTTACCAAATGTCCAGCTGGACAAATTGTAAAGTGCAAATTTAACAAATAAAAAAAGAAAAAAGAATTATCTGCATTCCGAGGGAGGGGGGCTAGTTCTATGACGCACGGGGAAACACGACATCCCGCCGCGATCGAGTAGTGTAACATGCTCCAATGTTAAACATTGATTGTCACAATGTACCTAAGTACTAATTCAAAAGCAAAACTTTTTTATTCTTGACTTTTTAAAAATGAGACTCTTACTAACGTATTTGTGTGACGTTTCTGATTAATATGAGACTAAACATGATGTAATTTGAATTATTGTTACTTATTGATATGTGTTTAATTATCATTTATTAAGTAAGCTAGTATGCTTCAATAAATTAAAAATATGAAAGTTTTATTTCTTAGTTAAAGATCTCAGCTTATCACGGGTTTTTAATTAATATTTGCCGAACGTTACGACTCTCAGTCCTTGTTTCTCTGTGTTTCCTATATCTCGGAAACTAAAGTCAAGCGATGTATTTATAAGAATATGTTTTTCAGGATAAATGATACAATCTAAATTTTATCGAAATCGAACGCTAAGCCTCGTTTACGCATAACTACCTGTAATTTATATACTATGTAACAAAATCAGAATTTAATCCTGTTTCGACCGTTCGCGGAGAGACGCGATCGCGAGATAGCACGTCAACGAGAGTTGTAAGTTCCCGTTACGATTAAATAATCGACGCCACGAACTGATCGATCCCCTTATTTCTATTATGATAATAAGGGTGGTTCAATGAGTTTATACTGAGTTAACACAAAATAAGTTAATATTTATGTAGTATCGTGGAAAAGGCCAAAGAGATAGCGAGTGAACTATAAACAATGCCGCGAGAGCCGAGACGCCGTTGGGCTCATCAATGTGTCATCGGTTCTTTCGAGTGAATAGTTTCGTAGAAAAGACCTACGTGACCCTGGCCACGAGCGGTTGCGTGACACGTGCGTGGAGGGTCAAAGAAAAGACAAAGAGGGATGCGAGAGCAGAGAGAGTATGAATTGAGAGTCTTAGTTGAGAGGTCAGAGTTGCGTTGTCGATATAGTGTTGCTAGCGTTGTCGAGAGAGTGTAGTCCGCGTGAGAGAGAACGTTGGATCCGTTGTGACGAGAGTTGCAAATGAACCATTGAGTTGTCTAAATTATAGTGCGTTATCGTGACTAGTTCATGTTAAACAACCATCGTTCTTCTGCCTAATCAACATCTGTACAATCCATTAATTTTAAATAAATCACTAATATCAGTACATTCTTGGGGGCTCGTCCGGGATTGATACTACATCCTTAGGGGCGTCCAGGATTGTCACTACATTTATTTCAACACTTATTAACTAGAGAAATATAAATTGTGAATGTATGAGTGAGTTGATCGATAATGAAAGTGACAATATGTAATACGCGACGTATGCTTAGGTGTTTACAGTTTGAATTCCCAAGAGGTTCTGATCGCCCTTCGATCTTTTTTATCATTTCTCGAAGACGACCCCCTCCACGCTCGGATCACGCCACATTCTTTTATGCGGGGTAAAATAACGGTTCCGAATCGACGTTTCTGGAACTCGCGCTGATTAAATGAACCATGCGCCTGCCGTTACAATGTATATTTGTCGGGCAGGCGAGATGGTCCGACTGCGACGTTGTAGTGCCATGAACGACGGTTACGAATACGGCCGATGGCAAGCCTCATGACGTAACAAATCCCATTACAAGAAAATTGTTGATTTAGTACAGATTTCCTGAAGGAATACTACTAAACTTCTACGTTATAAATGTTATATTACGTCTAGCGTTATCTACATTACATATATATGTGCATGTTAATGATGCATATATGTAAAACTCCCTAGGAGTTCAAACATGGACAGCACGACTTTCTTTTGTTTTACGGACAACCATTTTTCGAGAGACACGTTTCCAAACGGACGGACAGAGAGCAACATCAGAGATAGACAATACCATAGAAGAAAGAATAATTATTTAAAACATTGAAAATTGACGGAGAAAGATCGGTAGCTCAGGACGTTGAAAATCGATTCTCGATTTTCAGGTAGATACTACACAAAATTTATTATTTATTGTTTACTGTTATTAATTGGTTGTTTATTTAATTATTACTGTTATTAATCGTTGTTAATTATTAATTGTTATTTACTCCTGCATTTTATTTAAATATTGTGACAATAAACTTGATTTTCAGACTTCAGAATCGATCCCTGAATAAATCGAAATTTGAACATTATATATATGCATATAAGCCTTTTTTATTACTAACATTTAGATGTTAATGAGAAAATGAAACGTAAAGATGTTTGGAACATAATAATGTATTTGTGAATACATTTTAGTATAAGCATCCATCATTCGCAACATAATTATTATGCAGTATGTAGTAAAGTGAAGTATGAAAATTGTTGGCCAGTTGAACTCATGTTTTCAATTTTATTAGACTGCAGATAAAAATAGAGTATACTATGTGTAGGATAACTTATGACATCGCTGGCTCAAGCAAATTTAAGAACATCTACTTCCTGTTTTAATATTTACAGGTAATTCTTCATTTTATATATTCCATTTTTTCCTACAGTGTAACCAAAAAATTGATAAAATGTTTTTAGTCGGCGACAATTTTCGTTAAAACTTCTTAAATTTTATTTCTTTTCATTATTTTAGACAAGTTAATGATTATTGTTGAAGGTCCGAAATTATGTGAAGAAATACAACAATACGAAGTTATAAGCAAAAACTAAACACCATATATTGAAAGTTAGCGCCTTAATGAAGCAGTCTATTGATGCCGATTACGTGTAGTTAGGACCACGGTCATGTAAACAGTTCTTGACACGCATATACCGATAGCATAGAAGAAATGGTCCGAAAGTTGTGTTGTGATAAAGGAAGACAAGAAGGGCATTCTACGTATGCGTGGCATGCTATGAATGTCACAGACAGAGACATTAGTACTTTATTCGTCTCCGCCTGCCTCGTAAAAACGAGGCTGAAACTGTAAAACCGTTCCATGTTCTCTGATTTCGATGATTTGTGAAGCTTAACATTTTAAACAATTTTTTCCCCCATATGTAAACTGTGGATGGACCATGGTTTCCGAGAAATTCTCAAAAGCTATCGGTACAACTACAGTGTACTTTCACTGATAATTGTGCTTCTATGGCAGCGCACGCATCATTGGCTGTCAGCGGCCGAATCAATCACTCACCCTCTCTTGGTCTTGACGAACGAGGCTGGGACGAGCTTGGGTAAAGCTCCGTATGCAATTCATATGAGATACTCTAAGATATAACAAACTAATTATAAAAATGGTAGGTGAATGAATAATTGTAATGTAATTCTAGATAAATGGAATTGTAATAATGATATATAGATATTTGTTATATAATAAATGTAATAAAATAAATATTAACTTCTGATAGTATTAGAATTCATCGGTATGAATAAAAGCCATATACTTGTGTAGATAATCGGACCTACGTTTTACCGAAATTGCACTAGTTCATACGGTTCACAAATAATTTTGGGCCACGCTCGTAGTTTTGCCTTAGAGAATTTCATATCTGTGTTATATCAGAACGAGATCTTTCCTTACTCTGTATATTGATTTCTTTCCAGATCTGTTGTCACGTCATTGCGCCCGAAGTATAAAAGCAGCTATATGAGAAGATGTTCACATTATTTGTTTCCTTAAAATATTAACATTAAACTTAATGTATTATGCCATATTTCAATTTTATTATTCACGTATAACATAAACTAGGCAAGTTGCAATTATTTAATAGATTATGCCTATATTATATCTCAGTAGTTGATCTACTTCCACATATGATATGATTTATCTCATATATTATACATGAATAATGTATACAGTTGCAAAACGCTTACAATATAATTACATCTGTCCCTCAATTTATGCGGAGTATCCGTTCCACGTGGATTCGTTTTACACGAATGAAAATCACGTAAATAAAGTCTGTCATCATAAAAGACAAAATATGTACGCATATGATGACTAGCACAACGTAATGTACTTTCATCTTCATCTCATACGGCACTGACGCTACCGGCCGCATAAAATAAGATCGCGCTAAAAGACTTCCGCGTATATTGCTACAATTTACCGCTTAAAAAAGGAACTCGCGTAAAAGAAATGCCCCGTAGATTGAGGGACCACTATATCTTCATAGAAAAAGAAATATCTTCTGTAATGGCGTGAAATCATGTTTTCCATCATTTGTAATCTTTAGCAGCGGATACAGTTTTTTCTGGTGTATTGGTTCAATATTTCAATATAAAAATATAAAATATAATATAATATATATTCAATATATATAATATATATTCAATATAATATATATTCAATATAAAAAAACACCATTTACAATTTCATCTTTAGATTCGCAATCAGAAAATCACTCTCATTTTGTGTTGACCTGTACAGGAAACTTCAACATCATTTTGTAGGAGAATGGTTGAGTTGCGAAATTTGTCCCAGTGATAAATAGACTATGATGCAAGCAGAAAAATTTGACCTTTTGTTCTGGAATTTCAAGGTCAAGGTCAAATTTTCGGCAACATTTTTATATTAATCTCCACCACACAGAGGCTGTAGAATAACACTATGGTGGCCCCAGCACTTAACTTTTCTTTATCCTATACTTCCTAGCATCCACTAGTAAATCTTTTAGGCTATAGGCTATGCAAGAACTTTTTATTTGTCATCAAAATGATAAATCAAGAAACTAACATGGTTTAACTTTTTAATACACAAAAGCGTAAATACATTCGTGACAAGTGCCTACTTATACATTTTGAATAGTACATTCCTTTACTGAAGATTCCAAGAAAATGAGCTTGTATAGACGCGCACAGATTTTCAATTCAACGAGTATTGTTACAAGTAGTTGGCAACATTATACGTGCATTGCAGCATTGTTCAGTGCGTTTTTTATTTATGATTTTTTAATTATTAATAAATAATCACATATTAAAAAATAAATAAAATTATGTATAATGCTTCAAACTAACAAGCTTGATTATTAATTACGGCATTTATAGCACAACGATACATTGATTACATTTTAAAACTTCCAACTTTGAAGACGAATACCTTCATTTCGGTAATGGTAACCTTTACGAAAATTAAAAAAGGTATAGATGATATGTTAAATAACATATTGTCAACATTTGAAAGAAATTGTAAGGATACCAATCAGCGATACCAATACCTTACATGATAAATTTTGTATAACTTTCCGAATAAAATGTTATTAAGATGTTACTAGAATTTCCCATATGAATGTAGTTATTAGAATCGATTCTTTCATCATGGCAAATTGAACTTATTATTATTACATTGCGCAGAAACTGATACACACAATATTGGAAAATAACACACAATCATACAGAGTAATAAATACGACAGTTTGGCAAATGAGAAATATTGACAAGCAACTGATTAAACTCTAACGTCGTTTCCTGCGTAAAAATAACCAGCCTAATTAGTGGCATATCTTCACCGGTACTTTGTCAAGTTTCGCGTTTGATTTAATATCGATTATTTCGAAACGAGTAAATTAATATTTAAAATATTTGGAATAATTTCCGTATTCTCCTATTTTCAACAACACAATCAACCTTAAACGTTTCAATTGGAAGAATTTGAAATTTTATATTTCATAAAGAATTATTAATCGTAATGGATATTGTTTCGAAAAACACCAGTGGCCGATTTATATGAAATTTGCGGGAAGGCGGCGAGCAAATGGAAAATTTCAGCTTCGGCTGTTTATTAGTTCTCGAGATAGTAATAAAAAAAAAACGTCCAATAGTATTCTATTTCTAAGAAAAATCATCGATTATAGATTAAACCCGTTTACTCATTGAAATTTGTAACGGCATGTCGGAAACCGCTCTCTGGAATTTCCGAGTAGAGTGGATTAATGTTCCTTCTAATCCTTTGCCTCGATAAATAATTAGTAAACAAAAACACATATAAGAAATGTTTGTACAAAGTTCGCACATCGTGGGAAAATCGCACGCGTGCCGCGAGTGTGCAGACTGATGCGAATTCTCAACTAGATGGCGATCAGTCAGATTGCACCTGATCGGTTGATATCGCGAACCGTGAACGCTGTTAACGCTCAAGGTGGAGGTAGATTAAAGATGCAGAGTAATGTTACAGAGTATGATTGTATGCTGGAAACTGTTTCCAGACTTGTTTAAGACTCCCTGAAGAAAATTCACCTGGTCCTCATATACTTGCTCTCTGTCTTAGTTTTTTCCTCCTCACCATGGTTTTTGTGAGGTGGGAAACGATTCCTTCCAATCTTCTCTGGTGTTGCTGAACGATACCAGCTGTTTAGTTTAGAGCAAAGCCATCGAACACTTAGGGTGTTAATTAGCCTCCTGATGAGGTGCTCATCTTCATGTTTACAATTTGGGAGGTAGGAACTTCGGACTTTCCCAAAAAAGGCAATTGTGGTGTCCGTATCGTACACTGAGGGACACCCAAAATCCCGAACACAGACTGCTCACAGAAAATTGATATGTGATATTTGAGGTATTCTTTTTAAAAGCACGGTTGGGTATGTGTATAGAGGAGACGAATGGGCTACTCACCAGATGTATTTAAAATTGCTTAGAACTAACATGCAAGGATAGTGTCAGTTCGTCAACAAAATCAAAAACTTAAAAGAACTATTCTACGGGATAAATATTATTTTTCATTCGGCATATATTACACATTAGTGCATAAATAGATACCTTAACTAGTCCTTCGAGTATAAGTTTAAATAACATTTTTGTTGCTTTATTCGTGTTTCTTCATTTATTATTTCATGTATATGTATTTGAATATTATAATGTAGAATGAACAGTAATTTGTATTTGAATCGTTTGTTGTTTATGTAAAACAACGTACAGTCACATTCAGTAGCAGCTCAAGTATATTTAATGCACGTGTAGTTTTTCTCTGGACATTGCTATTTTCATTACGACTTTTTTGTCAATAGTCTGCACACTCGCAGTACGTGTGCGATTTTCCAACGTATGTAAACTTTGTACAAACACTGTCTATATGTGCTTCTGTTTATTAATTATTTATCGGGACAAAGGATTAGAGGAGACACTAATCCTCTCAATTCGAAAATACCATAAAGCGGTTTACGATATGCTGTTATGGATTTTAATGAGTAAGCATAATCGATGATTATTCTTAGAAAACTTTACGCAGGATGGTTTAAGTCTCCCAATGTCATAGTTTGTAGTACAAAATAAACGGCTGCCCATCTATCGTTCGATGTGATGATCACCGTGTACACCGCTGCTTGAACTGACCTACTTTCGTTCGTGTAAGGAGATTTACTCGCGTACAGTGATATTTCGGCGGATTTTTAATTGTCAATAATTCAAAAATAAAGCCGAAAACACAATTTTTTTCTTCTTGATTTTCGTCTTATTTTAGCTTTAAGAATCAGCTCTTAAGTTGTTTTACATTGAACAGCCTGTTTATACCACAAACAAAAGATGGACGGGCAAAAAATACCAGCGGGTATGCTGTCGCGGATGCACAACTGTATATAATTATATACATGTCGGAGATGAAAGGACATCGGTACCTTTCTCTTGAAATGTTTGGGAAAACTCAATACCCTGATCCAGACCTGTACAATAGCGACACTTAAGCAATAAATTAAGAAATAGCTATATGGGTACTTAAGGTTTATGACGATGGGCTTAGGCTCGAGGTGACATAATGAGTCACCGAACGTACCCACGGTCACGGGAGGGACGTGTAATAACAGAAGTATGGAATAATTATGCAGCTCTCCTTAAAAACGAAGAGTTACCCGAGAGGTGGGGAAAGAACTATATAAGGGCAGTTCCATTTTGTCTGCGAGTTAGTTAATTAGTTAGGTAGTCAGATACTGAATTAGCTATTGAGTTAGTAATTGCGTTGAGTTAGAGTTATTGAGAGGAGTACGACTTGTACGTTGAGTCACACCCGTATCGTGTATGACATCGGATTCGTCTTCCCGTGGCCGTGGATTCGTTACCGAACCTTAATTCATTGTCATCGACATTTCGGTTGTCCGATTACCGCTATTACTTGTGACCTCTTGTAATCATCACATCGGCACCAATAATGATCAGCTAGAATACATAATCATGATGGTCAATTCGAGTGAAGATTCGTCAAACGCCCAAAATTCTAATCCTAACCCGACATATATATTTTTCATTTCCTAATTTCTTAGAATTAGATAATTTTTTAGAATTTCTTACTAAATGTTGATGTTGTACCATAATTTTAATTTTTGTTAAAGTACTGCCTGAATAGGTTTCACACTGACTGTGTGTTATTTAATCCCAGCAGAATAGGTAGTTCGTAATATGAAATGGAATTTGCAATTCAAATATTTTCTCCTTTATCTTAACTAATAAAATGTTATATACAATAAGAATGTGATTAAAATTTTTAAATCTACTTTTTGTTTGTGAGGTGGATAAGTGTAGTCCGTGATGATAGTTGCTTCTGACTGTAGATGCCGCTCTGCTGGGGTACTGCTGTATTTTCTTCCTATTTAAGAATCGTGGAAGAAAAATCGGACTTCGGTCGTCGGGATTCGATTCCGGGTTCCGAACGTTCGTAACCTAAGGCGCTAACTACTGCGCTGTCGTCGTCCGTTACTAGTTAGTGTCGAGTGACGTTATTTGTGTTGTCGAGTGCCGCCGTACTTGGTTCTGGAGATAAAAATGTTAATCGAATCATTCATGTATTACGTTATACAGTTTCAGTAGTAGGGTGGAGTTATTAAAAGTACGAGTATCTAAAGGAGTATTACATCGTGATCATTACAGTACTGCGACAGACTTTTCGGGATCTACTATCGTGAAGACGCATTATTGTACGACCTTTGGTAAAGAATACGCAGTGGAAATAGCAACAGGTAACAGGTGATTTCTTGTTATTCCGTGTTCTATTGTGTCTTCTATTAACCGTATTCATCATTACCAATATCATATATATCAAAAATATTATCAGGTCATTTACTGCAATAGTTTAAATGAAGTTTTTCAATTTTAAAATATTTACTTTGTATTTTACATTTTACACAGTAAAAATGGTTGATTATTGTGGTTATTCAATAATTTACAACCAGTCATTAGAAATGATCGGAACATTTGCCTTTGTGTGATAGTTGCATGAAACTCCGGCTATTTTTTGGCAAAAGTTGAGTTTAAGAACGGTTTTTCATAAGTTATTGTTAGGACTGTCTTCGACCTTTCGCGATTATGAAGGCTGAAAATACGCTCCACGGTGACTACATTAAATATGCGAGATATTTTAGTCATATTATATTTTAAATGGTAAAGATCCCTTGCTTGTAGTAAAATAAATTGAAACAAACGGAAATGAACTGAAATATACATACATATGTAATATTGATTCTATATAAAAGAATCTATGAAATGGTAGTGGAGAGATTATGTATTACGCAATTATATTATTAAGTTCAAGTAAAATATTCTATATTGTGATAAAATAAATTTCTCTTATTTTATTTATCACTTTCTTTACAAATGTACTTGTTAATTATTTAGATGCGACAAAATATCTCTTCGAATTAGAACGTAAACATCCTTTCATCACATTCAAGTGTTAAAAAGACTTTATGTTCAATATTTTTACAAATTTGTTACGACCGTTCGCGGAGAGACGCGATCGCGAGGAAAGCGCGTCAGCGAGAGGCGTAAATTCTCGCTACGATTTTGATAATCGACGCCACGAAAAAGTCGTTCTCCTGTTTCGGTTAACACGTTCGTCGCCCAGCGTGATTCGGCTAAGTTTCCTGCGGGGCCCAAATCCGACCACCGGTACGCAGAACGTAAATAGGGCGACAAGCTGGAAGTCATTGTTTATCGCCTTCGATTGATTGTACAGAAAAGATTATTTATTTCTGAAATGGAGAAAGCGATAAGCTTTCCAGCTAGAGTATTCCGAAGGATCTTATGGCAGATATCTCAGATCTTTCATTTAGTCGAGAAGCATACTTGTGAAACGTACATCAGTGATTTTTTCATCCCCAAAATGTTCAGTAAACAGTGTGAAAATATATTTGAAAGTGAGGAGAGTAGTGATGACGAAGTCTACAACTATTGTTCGAAGTGCCCAAAATCACCCCAAATGTGTTTGGAATGTTTTAACAAATACCATGCGATATAGAATAATGTAATATATTATCTAGAATATAAATTAATAAAAAAAGTATGGTATAATGTGTTTTTAATATTTTTATGTTCTATATCCTATATATAATATCGTATATTTAATTAACTCGAATAAGAAGAGCGTCACCATACTTAGGTGACGGGGCCCCCACGGAAGTATACCCGTCGCATGGATATGTGCGACGTGGCGACGAACGTGTTAAGATAACAGAGGTGGTTAAATGAGGTTAACACTGAAGTAACAGGGTTAACAAAAAATGGTATATTCTACAATATATAAAATAATACAATGAGCACGTCACAAATTGTTTGACGATTATACAATTAATTTGATGTAGTAATTCGACTCGACTTTACAATACTTTTTGATGTATTTGGTAGACTAAGCGACTTGGATTTTGTTCGTTAGACTCTCTTAATGCATTCCGTTCGGATCCTCGATCGATACTAATTGCCCTTTAATGGTCCCTTTGTGCTCTCTGGGAGGCGACCCCCACCATGCTCGGGTCACGCCACCGATCACTCCATGATCACGCGTATCACCTTGTGTGTGTAATTAAAATAACGGACCAATTCGAAGGTTCTGGAACTCGCTCTGTTTGATGCTTGTAACAAAATTGTTGTTAGTTATTACTTAATTATAATAATTTTCTTCACTTGAATACTATATATATACGTGTGTACAATATTTAACGTATCAAATTTCTATAAAACAGCAACTTCTGAAACAAAAGGCTTGGTATTGTAAAAATCAAGTAGGAAACTACAAAACTAAATTACGTAGAATGTAATGCAATATAATATACACAATCATAATAATAAAAAAATATAGCACATTCTTGAAATTAAACTAAGATGAAAATGAAGAACAAGAAAATTACGCTTTGATTTTCACACGAACGATAGGTGGGCAGCAGCTTACCTAGTGTAAATCGTAAGGAAGAAGACTATGACGTTCGGAGATGTAAACCATCCTGCGCAACGTTTCCTAAGAAAAATCAACAACTGTAGATTAAATCTGTTTACTCATTGAGATATATAAATATGCGTCCCTTTGCCTCCATAAATAATTAATAAATAAGAACACATATAAACAATGTTTACACACATTTCACATAAACACCGCGATCGTTTCTTCCATGGGTGTGTCACGTAAAATGACAAATAAAATAAAAAAGAAATTTAAGATGAAAAAATAAAAAAAGGAACTTTATTTTTTTTCTAACACTAGGTTTACAATTCACTTCCGAGCTCTATGCGTGATTCTTTAAGACTGACGCTTACATCTCGACTTCCGATCGGATTCGGTTATTTGTCTTTTGTCACCCCTTAATATCCCCACTATCCTTGAGTTAGTCAGGCGTCCGCGACTGTTGCCACGTACGCCTTCTTCTCCAACATTCGGCGAAAGAACCGTTGGGATATTGATGGTTCATTAGACACTTAGCTTCGGCGATAGACATTGTAACCGAGTGCCGCGACATCTTTATCTCCGATTTTAAAGTCAGCCGGTCGTGACAGGTGCTCACTAAATATGATCGAACACTGTTTCGCATGAACCACACACATTTTCCACATAAATTACTGATCACTGCATATTACAATATTCACATACATACACCAAAAATAAAAAATTAGGAAGGCAAAGGAAACTACATAAATATTATTTAATCTTATTTTCGAAGGATTAAAAAAGGTATTTTTTCATGGAGTAATGGATAATAATGTAAATTAATGAACAGCCACATGAAAAGTTGTATTTCTGCGTTGAATACCTCTTTTAACTTTCCACTTTTTTTTTTTTTTTTTTTTTTTTTTTTTTTTTTTTTTTTTTTTTTTTTTTTTTTTTTT
>JACXIM010008793.1:0-14273 GCA_014737505.1 Bombus sibiricus | reverse complement strand
ATATCGTATAACGTTATATAGTATTACGTTATAGCGTATAACGGTATACAGTATGACGTTATAACGTATAACGTTATATAGTATTAGGATATAACGAATTACGTTATATAGTATAATAGTATATCGTATAACGTTATCTAGTATAATACTATACCGTATATCGTTATATAGAGCTACGTTATAACGTATAACGTTATATAGTGTAATGGTATATCGTATAACGTTATATAGTTTTACGTTATAACGTATAACTTTATGTAGTATAGTAGTATATGGTATAACTTTATATTGTAGAACAGTATACCGCATAACGTTATATATTATAAAAGTATAACGCACGACGTTATATAGAGTTAAGTTATAACGTATAATGTTATATTGTGTAATGTTATATCGTATAAAATTATATAGTATTACGTTATATCGTATAACGTTATATAATATAATAGTGTATCGTATAACGATATATATTATAATGTTATATCGTATAACGTTATATTCTATTACGCTATAACGTATAGCGTTATATAGTGTTACGTTATAACGTATAATGTTATATAGTATAATGGTATATCGTATATCGTTATATTCTATTACGCTATAACGTATATCGTTATATAGTATTACGTTATAACGAATAACGTTATATAGAGTTACGTTATAACGAATAACGTTATACAGAGTTACGTTATAACGTATAATGTTATATAGTGTAATGTTATATCGTATAACGTTATATAGAATTACGTTTTACCGCATAACGTTATATAGTAGAACAGTATATCGCATAACGTTATATACATGATAAAAATATATCGCATAAAGTTATATAGGGTTAAGTTATAACGTATAATGTTATATAGTGTAATGTTATATCGTATAACGTTATATAGTGTTACGTTATGTCGTATAGTGTTATATAGTGTAATGTTATATCGTATAACGTTATATAGTAGTACGTTATAACGTATAACGTTATACAGTACAATAGTGTATCGTATAACGTTATATATTATAATGGTATATCGTATAACGGTATGTACTATTACGTTACGACGTATAGCGTTATATAGTAATACGTTATAACGTATAATGTTATATAGTGTAATGTTATGTCGTATAACGATATATAGTATAATAGTATATCGGATAACGTTATATAGTATAATGGCAACTCGTATAACGTTATAAAGTATTACGTTATAACGTAAACCGTTATATTGTATTATGTTATAACGTATAATGTTTTATAGTGTAATGTTATATCGTATATCGTTATATAGCATTACGTTACGACGTATAACGTTATATAGTATTACGTTATAACGTATAACGTTATGTAGCATAATATATCTAGCATAATATATACCGTATATCGTTATATTGTGTCACGTTATAGCGTATAACGTTATCTAGTGTAATGGTATATCGTATAACGTTATATAGTATTACGTTGTAACGTATAACGTTATCTAGTATAATAGTATACCGTATATCGTTATATAGAGCTACGTTATAACGTATAACGTTATATAGTGTAATGGTATATCGTATAACGTTATATAGTTTTACGTTATAACGTATAACTTTATGTAGTATAATAGTATATGGTATAACGTTATATTGTAGAACAGTATACCGCATAACGTTATATATCATAAAAGTATAACGCAAAAAGTTATATAGAGTTAAGTTATAACGTATAATGTTATATAGTGTAATGTTATAGCGTATAACGTTATATAGAATTACGTTATAACGTATAACGTTATATAGTATTACGTTATAACGTCTAACGTTATACAGAATTACGTTATAACGTATAATGTTATATAGTATAATAGTGTATCGTATAACGTTATATGGTATAATAGTATACCGCATAACGTAGTATAGTATAATAGTATAGCGCATAACGTTATATAGTATAATAGTATAACGCATAACGTTATATAGTGTTAAGTTATAACGTTTAACGTTATATAGTATAATGGTATATCGTATAACGTATAACGTTATTTATCATTACGTCATAGCGTATAACGTTATATAGTATAACAGTATACCGCGTAACCTTATATAGTATAATAGTATAACGCATAACGTTATAAAGTGTTAAGTTCTAACGTATAAAGTTATATAGTATTTCTTTATAACGTATAACGTTATATAGTATTATGTTATAACGTATACCGTTATATAGTGTTACGTTATAACGTATAACGTTATATTGTATAATAGTATATCGGATAAAGTTATATACTATTACGTTATGACGTATAGCGTTACATAGTATTCGGATAATACGTATAACGTTATAAAGTACAATAGTATATCGTATAACGCTATATAGTATAATGGCAACTCGTATAACGTTATAAAGTATAACGTTAAAGCGTATACCGTTATATAGTATTACGTTATAACGTACAATGTTATATAGTGAAATGTTATATCGCATCACATTATATAGTATGACGGTATAACGTATAATGTTATATAGTGTAATGGTATATCGTATAACTTTATAAAGTAAAATGGTATATCGTATAGCGTTATATAGTAGAATGGTATACCGTATAACCCTATATAGTATTACGTTATATAGTCTAACTATATACAGTATCACGTTGTAACGTATAACGTTATATAGTATAATGTTATATCGTATAACGTTATATATTATAATGGTATATCGTATAACGTTATATACTATTACGTTATGACGTATAGCGTTATATAACGTTATAACGTATAACGTTATATAGTATAATAGTGTATCGTATAACGTAATATGGTATAATAGTATACCGCATAACGTTATATAGTAGAACAATATATCGCAATAACGTTATATATTATAAAAATATATCGCATAAAGTTATATAGAGTTAAGTTATAACGTATAATGTTATATAGTGTAATGTTATATCGTATAACGTTATATAGTGTTACGTTATAACGTATACTGTTATATAGTGTAATGTTATATCGTATAACGTTATATAGAAGTACGTTATAACGTATAACGTTATACAGTATAATAGTGTATCGTATAACGTTATATATTATAATGGTATATCGTATAACGGTATATACTATTACGTTATGACGTATAGCGTTATATAGTATTACGTTATAACGTATAATGTTATATAGTGTAATGTTATGTCGTATAACGATATATAGTATAATAGTATATCGGATAACGTTATATAGTATAATGGCAACTCGTATAACGTTATAAAGTATTACGTTATAACGTAAACCGTTATATAGTATTACGTTATAACGTATAACGGTATACAGTATGGCGTTATAACGTATAACGTTATATAGTATTAGGATATAACGAATTACGTTATATAGTATAATAGTATATCGTATAACGTTATCTAGTATAATAGTATACCGTATATCGTTATATAGAGCTACGTTATAACGTATAACGTTAACTAGTGTAATGGTATATCGTATAACGTTATATAGTATGACGTTATAACGTATAACATTATATAGTATTAGGATATAACGAACAACGTTATATAGTATAATAGTATATCGTATAACGTTATATAGTATAATGGTAACTCGTATAACGTTATATAGCATTACGTTATAACGTATAACGTTATCTAGTATAATAGTATACCGTATATCGTTATAATGAGCTACGTTATAACGTATAACGTTATATAGTGTAATGGTATATCGTATAATGTTATATAGTTTTACGTTATAATGTATAACGTTATATAGTATAATAGTATATGGTATAACGTTATATGGCATAACAGTATACCGCATAACGTTATATATTATAAAGGTATAACGCAAAAAGTTATATAGAGTTAAGTTATAACGTATAATGTTATATTGTGTAATGTTATATCGTATAAAATTATATAGTATTACGTTATATCGTATAACGTTATATAATATAATAGTGTATCGTATAACGATATATATTATAATGTTATATCGTATAACGTTATATTCTATTGCGCTATAGCGTATAGCGTTATATAGTGTTACGTTATAACGTATAATGTTATATAGTATAATGGTATATCGTATAACGTTATATTCTATTACGCTATAACGTATATCGTTATATTGTATTACGTTATAACGAATAACGTTATATAGAGTTACGTTATAACGAATAACGTTATATAGAGTTACGTTATAACGTATAATGTTATATAGTGTAATGTTATAGCGTATAACGTTATATAGAATTACGTTATAACGTATAACGTTATATAGTATTACGTTATAACGTCTAACGTTATACAGAATTACGTTATAACGTATAACGTTATATAGTATAATAGTGTATCGTATAACGTTATATGGTATAATAGTATACCGCATAACGTAGTATAGTATAATAGTATAGCGCATGACGTTATATAGTATAATAGTATAACGCATAACGTTATATAGTGTTAAGTTATAACGTTTAACGTTATATAGTATAATGGTATATCGTATAACGTATAACGTTATTTATCATTACGTTATAGCGTATAACGTTATATAGTATAACAGTATACCGAGTAACCTTATATAGTATAATAGTATAACGCATAACGTTATAAAGTGTTAAGTTCTAATCTATAAAGTTATATAGTATTTCTTTATAACGTATAACGTTATATAGTATTACGTTATAACGTATACCGTTATATAGTATTATGTTATAACGTATACCGTTATATAGTGTTACGTTATAACGTATAACGTTATATAGTCTTACGTTTTACCGTATAAAATTATATAGCATTTCGTTATAACGTATAACGTTATATAGCATTACGTTATGACGAATAACGTTATATAGTATTACGATATAACGTATAATGTTATATAGTGTAATGGTATATCGTATAACGTTATATAGTTTTACGTTATAATGTATAACGTTATATAGTATAAAAGTATATGGTATAACGTTATATGGCATAACAGCATACCGCATAACGTTATATATTATAAAGGTATAACGCATAAAGTTATATAGAGTTAAGTTATAACGTATCCCGTTATATAGTATAATGGTATATTTTATCACGTTATATAGTATTACGTTATAACGTGTAACGTTATGTATCATTACGTTATAGCGTATAACGATATGTAGTATAACACTATATCGTATAACGTTATATAGTATTACGTTATGACATATATCGTTATATAGTATAATGGTGTATCGTATTACGTTATATAGTATTACGTTAAAACGTGTACCGTTTAATAGTGTTAAGTCATAACGTATAATGTTATATAGTTTAATATTACTTCGTATAACGTTATAGAGTATTACGTTATATCGTATAACGTTATACAGTATTACGTTATATCGTATAACGATATATAGTATAACGTTATAACGAATAACGTTATATAGAGTAACGTTATAACGTATAATGTTATATAGTGTAATGTTACGTCGTTTAACGTTATATAGAATTACGTTATAACGTATACTGTTATATAGTGTAATGTTATATCGTATAGCGTTATATAGTAGTACGTTATAACGTATAATGTTATATAGTGTAATTTTATGTCGAATAACGTTATATAGTTTAATTGTATATCGAATAACGCTATATAGTAGAATGGCAACTCGTATAACGTTATATAGCATTACGTTATGACGTATAACGTTATCTAGCATAATATATCTAGCATAATATATACCGTATATCGTTATATTGAGTTACGTTATAACGTATAACTTTATCTAGTGTAATGGTATATCGTATAACGTTATATAGTATTACGTTATAGCGTATAACGGTATACAGTATGACGTTATAACGTATAACGTTATATAGTATTAGGATATAACGAATTACGTTATATAGAGTTACGTTATAACGAATATCGTTATATAGAGTTACGTTATAACGTATAATATTATATAGTGTAGTGTTATAGCGTATAACGTTATATAGAATTACGTTATAACGTATAACATTATATAGTATAATAGTGTATCGTATAACGTTATATTCTACTACGCTATAACGTATAGCGTTATATAGTGTTACGTTATAACGTATAATGTTATATAATATTATGGTATATCGTATAACGTTATATTCTACTACGCTATAACGTATAGCGTTATATAGTGTTACGTTATAACGTATAACGTTATATAGTGTAATGGTATATCGTATAACGTTATGTAGAATTACGTTATAACGTATAACGTTATATGGTATAATAGTATATCGTATAACGCTGCATAGTATAATAGTGTACCGCATAACGTTATATAGTTTAATTGTACATCGGATAACGTCATATAGTATAATGGCAACTCGTATAACGTTATAAAGTATTACGTTATAACGTAAACCGTTATATTGTATTATGATATAACGTATAATGTTTTATAGTGTAATGTTATATTGTATAACGTTATATAGCATTACGTTATGACGTATAACGTTATACAGTATTACGTTACAACGTATAACGTTATCTAGCATAATATATCTAGCATAATATATACCGTATATCGTTATATTGAGTTACGTTATAACGCATAACGTTATCTAGTGTAATGGTATATCGTATAACGTTATCCAGTATAATAGTATACCGTATATCGTTATATAGAGCTACGTTATAACGTATAACGTTATATAGTGTAATGGTATATCGTATAACGTTATATAGTTTTACGTTATAACGTATAATGTTATATTGTGTAATGTTATATCGTATAACGTTATATAATATAATAGTGTATCTTATAACGATATATATTATAGTGTTATATCGTATAACGTTATATCCTACTACGCTATAACGTATAGCGTTATATAGTGTTACGTTATAACGTATAATGTTATATAGTATAATGGTATATCGTATAACGTTATATTCTATTACGCTATAACGTATATCGTTATATAGTATTACGTTATAACGAATAACGTTATATAGAGTTACGTTATAACGAATAACGTTATATAGAGTTACATTATAACGTATAATGTTATATAAGGTAATGTTATAGCGTATAACGTTATAGAGAATTACGTTATAACGTATAACGTTATATAGTATTACGTTATAACGTCTAACGTTATACAGAATTACGTTCTAACATATAACGTTATATAGTATAATAGTGTATCGTATAACGTTATATGGTATAATAGTATACCGCATAACGTTGTATAGTATAATAGTATAGCGCATAACGTTATATAGTATAATAGCATAACGCATAACGTTATATGGTGTTAAGTTATAACGTTTAACGTTATATAGTATAATGGTATATCGTATAACGTTATATGGTATTTCTTTATAGCGTATAACGTTATATAGTATTATGTTATAACGTATACCGTTATATAGTGTTACGTTATGACGTATAACGTTATATAGTATAATAGTATATCGGATAACGTTATATACTATTACGTTATGACGTATAGCGTTACATAGTATTCGGATAATACGTATAACGTTATATAGTACAATAGTATATCGTATAACGCTATATAGTATAATGGCAGCTCGTATAACGTTATAAAGTATTACGTTAAAGGGTATACCGTTATATAGTATTACGTTATAAGGTACAATGTTATATAGTGAATTGTTATATCGCATAACGTTATATAGTATGACGGTATAACGTATAATGTTATATAGTGTAATGGTATATCGTATAACTTTATATTGTAAAATGGTATATCGTATAGCGTTATACAGTAGAATGGTATACCGTATAACCCTCTATAGTATTACGTTATATCGTATGTCGGTATATAGTGTAATGTTATATCGTATAACGTTATAGAATATTACGTTATGATGTATAACGTTATCTCGTATTACGTTATGACGTATAACGTAATATACTCTAATGGTATACCGTATAACGTTATATAGTATTACGTTATATCGTATATCGATATATAGTGTAATGTTATATCGTATAACGTTATATACTATTACGTTGTAACGTATAACGTTATATAGTCTTACGTTATAACGTTTAACGTTATATAGTATTACGTTATAACGTATAACGTTATATAGTATTAGGATATAATGCATAACGTTATATATTATAATGGTATACCGTATAACCCTATATAGTATTACGCTATATCGTATGTCCATATATAGTGTAATGTTATATCGTATAACGTTATAGAGTATTACGTTATGATGTATAACGTTATCTCGTATTACGTTATGACGTATAACGTTATATACTCTAATGTTATACCGTATAACGTTATATAGTATTACGTTATATCGTATATCGATATATAGTGTAATGTTATATCGTATAACGTTATATAGTATTACGTTGTAACGTATAACGTTATATAGTATTAGGATATAATGCATAACGTTATATATTATAATGGTATACCGTATAATGTTATATAGTATTACGTTATATCGTATGTCGATATATAGTGTAATGTTATATCGTATAACGTTATATAGTATTACGTTATGATGAATAACGTTATCTCGTATTACGTTATGACGTATAACGTTATATAGTATAATGGTATACCGTATAACGTTATATAGTATTACGTTATATCGTATATCGATATATAGTGTAATGTTATATCGTATAACATTATATAGAATTACGTTATAACGTATAACGTTATATAGTCTTACGTTATAACGTTTAACGTTATATAGTATTACGTTATAACGTATAACGTTATATAGTCTTACGTTATAACGTTTAACGTAATATAGTATTACGTTATAACGTATAACGTTATATCTCATTACGTTATAGCGTAGAACGTTATATAGTATAACAGTATATCTTGTACCGTTATATAGTGTTACGTTATAACGTATAACGTTATATAGTATAATAGTGTATCTTATAACGCTAAAAAGTATAATAGTATACCGCATAACGTTATATAGTATAATAGTAAATCGCATAACGTTATATAGCGTAATATTATATCGTATAACGTTATATAGTATTACGTTATATGGTATAACGTTATATAGTATTAGGATATAACATATAACTTTATATTGTACAATAGTATATCGTGTAACTATATATAGTATAATGGTCACTCGTATAATGTTATAAAGTATTACGTTAAGGCGTATACCGTTATATAGTATTACGTTATAGCGTATAATGTTATATAGTGAAATGCTATATCGTATAACATTATATAGTATTAGGATATAACGTATACCGTTATACAGCATTACGTTATAACGTATACCGTTATATAGTATTATGTTATTACGTATACCGTTATATAGTGTTACGTTATAACGTATAACGTTATATAGTGTAATGGTATATCGGATAACGTTATATACTATTAAGTTATGACGTATAGCGTTATATAGTGTTACGTTATAACGTATAATGTTATATAGTATAATAGTATATCGTATAACGTTATATAGTATTACGTTATGATGTATAACGTTATATAGTATTAGGTTATGACGTATAACGTTATATAGTATAGTGGTATATCGTATAATGTTATATAGTATTACGTTATAACGTATAACGTTATATAGTATTGGGATATAATGTATAACGTTATATACTATAATAGTATATCGTATAACGTTAGAAACTATTACGTTATAACGTATAATGATATATAGTGTAATGTTATATAGTATAACGTTATATAGTGTAATGGTATATCGTATAACGTTATATACTATTACGTTATAACGTATAACTTTATATAGTATTAGGATACAACGTATAACGTTATATAGTACAATAGTATATCGTATACGTTATACAGAATAATGGTGAATCGCATAACGTTATATAGTGTTACGTTATAACGTATAACGTTATATAGTATAATGGTATATCGTATAGCGTTATGTAGTTGAATGGTATATCGTATAACGCTATATAGTATTACGTTATAACGTATGACGTTATATAGCATTACGTTATAACGTATGACGTTATATAGTATTACATTATAACGTATAACGTTATATAGTATTACGTTATGATGTATAACGTTATCTCGTATTACGTTATGACGTATAACGTTATATAGTATAATGGTATATCGTATAAGGTTATATAGTATTTCGTTATGACGTATAACGTTATATAGTATAATGGTATACCGTATAAAGTTATATAGAATTACGTTATATCGTATGTCGATATATAGTGTAATGTTATATCGTATAACGTTATATAGTATTAAGTTTTAACGCATAACGTTATATAGTGTAATGGTATATCGTATAAGGTTATATAGTATTACGTTATAACGTATAATGTTATGTAGTGTAATGTTATATCGTATAACATTATATAGAATTACGTTATAACGTATAACGTTATATAGTCTTACGTTATAACGTTTAACGTTATATAGTATTACGTTATAACGTATAACGTTATATAGAATTAGGATATGACGTATAACGTTATATAGTATGACCTTATAACGTATAACGTTGTATAGTATAATGGTATATCGTATTAGGGTATATAGAATTACGTTATGACGTATAACGTTATATAGTATAATGGTATATCGTATAACGTTATATAGTATTACGTTATAACGTATCCCGTTATATAGTGTTACGTTATAGCATATAACGTTATATAGTATAATGGTATATCATATAACGTTATAAAGTATTACGTTATAACGTATGATGTTATATAGTATAATAGTATATCGTATAACGTTATATAGTATTACGTTATAACGTATAATGTTATATAGTATAATAGTATATCGTATAACGTTATATAGTATTACGTTATAACGTATAAGTTTATATAGTGTAATGTTATATCGTATAACGTTATATAGTATTACGTTGTAACGTATAACGTTATATAGTATTAGGATATAACGTATAACGTTATATAGTATAATAGTATACCGTATATCGTTATATAGTATCACGTTATGATGTATAACGTTATCTCGTATTACGTTATAACGAATAACGTATAACGTAATATAGTATTACGTTATAACGTATAACGTTAAATGCATATCACGTTATAACGTATAACGTTAAATGCATATCACGTTATAACGTATAACGTTATATAGTATTACGTTATGATGTTTAACGTTATCTCGTATTACGTTGTAACGTATAACGTTATATAGTATAATGGTATATCGTATAAGGTTATATAGTATTACGTTATGACGTATAACGTTATATAGTATAATGGTATACCGTATAACGTTATATATCATTACGTTATAACGCATAACGTTATATAGTATAATGGAATGTCGTATAACGTTATATAGTATAATGGAATGTCGTATAACGTTATATAGTATTACGTTATAACGTATAACGTTATATAGTATTAGGATATAATGCATGACGTGATATAGTATAATAGAATATGGTATAACGTTATATAAAATTACGTTATAACGTATAATGGCATATAGTGTAATGTTATAACGTATAACGTTATACAGTATTACGTTATATCATATATCGTTATATAGTATAATGGTATGTCGTATTACGTTATATAGTATTACGTTATAACGTATAACGTTATGTATCATTACGTTATAACGTATAACGTTATATAGTATTACGTTATGATGTATATCGTTATCTCGTATTACGTTGTAACGTATAACGTTATATAGTATAATGGTATATCGTATAAGGTTTTATAGTATTACGTTATGACGTATAACGTCATATAGTATAATGGTATACCGTATAACGTTATATAGTATTACGTTATATCGTATGTCGATATATAGTGTAATGTTATATCGTATAACGTTATAGAGTATTACGTTATGATGTATAACGTTATCTCGTATCACGTTATGACGTATAACGTTATATAGTATAATAGTATACCGTATAACGTTATATAATATTACGTTATAACGTATAATGGCATATAGTGTAATGTTATATCGTAAAACGTTATACAGTATTACGTTATATCGTATATCGTTATATAGTATAATGGTATATCCTATAACGTTATATAATATTACGTTATAAAGTATAACGTTATATAATATTACGTTATAACGTATAACGTTGTATAGTATGACCTCATAACGTATAACGTTATATAGAATTAGGATATAACGTATAACGTTATATAGAATTAGGATATAACGTATAACGTTATATAGTATAATGGTATGTCGTATAACGTTATATAGTATTACGTTATAACGTACAACGTTATGTATCATTACGTTATAGCGTATAACGTTATATAATATAATGGTATATCGTATAACGTTATATAGTATTACGTTAAAACGCGTACCGTTATATAGTGTTAAGTTATAACGTATAACGTTAAATAGTGTAATGTTATATCGAATAACGTTATTTATTATTACGTTATAACGTATAACGTTATATAGTATTACGTTATAACGTATAATGTTATATAGTATAATAGTATATCGTATAACGTTATATAGTATTACGTTGTAACGTATAACGTTATATAGTATTAGGATACAACGTATAACGTTATATAGTATAATAGTATACCGTATATCGTTATATAGTATCACGTTATGATGTATAACGTTATCTCGTATTACGATATAACTTATAACGTGTAACGTAATATAGTATTACTTTATAACGTATAACGTTATATGCATATCACGTTATAACGTATAACGTTATATAGTATTACGTTATGATGTATAACGTTATCTCGTATTACGTTGTAACGTATAACGTTATATAGTGTAATGTTATAACGTATAACGTTATATATCATTACGTTATAACGCATAACGTTATATAGTATAATGGAATGTCGTATAACGTTATATAGTATAATGGAATGTCGTATAACGTTATATAGTATTACCGCATAACGTATAACGTTATATAGTATTCGGATATAATGCATGACGTTATATAGTATAATAGAGTATCGTATAACGTTATATAATATTACGTTATAACGTATAATGGCATATAGTGTAATGTTATATCGTATAACGTTATGCAGTATTACGTTATATCGTATATCGTTATATAGTATAATGGTATATCGTATAACGTTATATAATATTACGTTATAAAGTATAACGTTATATAATATTACGTTGTAACGTATAACGTTGTATAGTATGACCTTATAACGTATAACGTTATATAGAATTAGGATATAACGTATAACGTTATATAGTATAATGGTATGTCGTATAACGTTATATAGTATTACGTTATAACGTATAACGTTATGTATCATTACGTTATAGCGTATAACGTTATATAATATAATGGTATATCGTATAAGGTTATATAGTATTACGTTATGACGTATAACGTTACATAGTATAATGGTATACCGTATAACGTTATATAGTATTACGTTATATCGTATATCGATATATAGTGTAATGTTATATCGTATAACGTTATATAGTATTACGTTGTAACGTATAACGTTATATAGTGTAATGGTATATCGTATAAGGTTATATAGTATTACGTTATAACGTATAATGTTATGTAGTGTAATTTTATATCGTATAACGTTATATATCATTACGTTATAACGCATAACGTTAAATAGTGTAATGTTATATCGTATAACGTTATATAGTATAATGGTATATCATATAACGTTATATAGTATTACGTTATAACGTATAATGTTATATATCATTACGTTATAACGTATCGCGTTATATAGTGTTACGTTATAACATATAACGTTATATAGTATAATGGTATATCATATAACGTTATATAGTATTACGTTATAACGTATAACGTTACATAGTATAATGGTATACCGTATAACGTTATATAGTATTACGTTATATCGTATATCGATATATAGTGTAATGTTATATCGTATAACGTTATATAGTATTACGTTGTAACGTATAACGTTATATAGTGTAATGGTATATCGTATAAGGTTATATAGTATTACGTTATAACGTATAATGTTACATAGTATAATGGTATACCGTATAACGTTATATAGTATTACGTTATATCGTATATCGATATATAGTGTAATGTTATAACGTATAACGTTATATACTATAATAGTGTATCGTATAACGATATATAGTATTACGTTATAACGTATAACGTTATATATCATTACGTTATAACGTATCGCGTTATATAGTGTTACGTTATAACATATAACGTTATATAGTATAATGGTATATCATATAACGTTATATAGTATTACGTTATAACGTATAATGTTA
>JACXIM010008792.1:0-13700 GCA_014737505.1 Bombus sibiricus | reverse complement strand
TAGTACTGCATGATTCTTAGGAACTTCATGGATATTCTACAATATCGCCCATCTAACGCATTGAAGTCGAATTATTTTCCATCATTACTGCATACGTACTTTCGTAATTTCTATGGTTTTTCTCTACAGTGAGAGGCGAATAATATCCAATGTTTCAGTGTTGGATGTTTTAAATGTTTACATCGTTGCAAAAAACTTTGATCGTTTAATAAAAGATCGATTAATAAGACCCACTATTTTGGCATATCCTTTTTTGTTAATACCGGCGATTGCTCTCTGCTCACCCTTGTGTTATACTTTACAGACCTTTCTAAGGATTATGTTACCATGTTTCAATATCTATTAATGAATTTTGTAATTTTTATGACGTTATAGTTATTTGTAATGTATACATAGTTTCACTTTGATTGATTAATTGATTTACTTGCAAAATTTAGTGAGAAATAAAACAATAAAATATTGTGTAGAGCTATACGCTATCATTTTGCTTTCAAAACACCTTAATAGTAATCAATAAAAAGTATGACAAGATTCTATTTAGATTTCCTTCTGTAACTTTCATATCTTTTCTGCATGTATATAATTTATAAAATATAACATTTAAAAAATATAAACTCGTAAAACATATAATATTGAGAATGTTCTCATTTCTCCTTGTACCGTACATCAAACGTAGTGTCAAATTATATTACAATCAATAAAAATATAGCAGCAGAAAAGGAAAATGTAAATAACCCATGGGAGAAAGGAGGGTATCCCTTGTGAAGACACCACAACTCCCATGATCTATTGTCTCAGTCAGAATTAACTAAAAGTGGTTAGAATGAAATAATTACGTAAGTGTAACGCTGGCCGTATGTCATGCCAACAGTGGGAGCCGAGGCAGTAAAATTCGATAGCGACACATACCCATGCGGCAACACGTGCTTGCGTAGCGATTACGAAAAACCGACGGCCAGTAGATGAAAGAAGGCCAAATGCAGTCGAATGAAATCAAATATTAACAACAGGGCCTAGGCTAATTAACATTCACTTAACATGTTCACTACCAGCGTCACACTGTTATGACGCATCGATTTTCATTCAGAGCTAAGAATCATAGATATGCGAAGACAGTCAATTTTTGTTATCTGCATAAACAAATGAATTCTGCCGTGAACTTGGCAAATATGGTTGAAAACGCTCAAATCATGTGATCTGAGATTATATTATATCGTTAAAAAAATTTATTACGACAAAGTATTAACTCGTCTCCCCGTGTATTTTCCAATACTACCCAGTTTTGCAATTGCAAAAATACATAACAGATATGTAAGTAGTCTAAAATATATATTATTATAATATAATACATCACGGTCATAAATTAGTAAGTAAATTTTCATATCCAGGAGACCCTTAGTAAAGAACAAACGAATATTATATGATAGTTTGAGTGATGAAAGCAGGAAATATGATGGAGGTTGTTACGCCACGAAGCTCACCACAGGCCGTATTCTTAACCGTCGCCCGTGGCACTACAACGTCGCAGCCGAACCGTCTCAATCGGCCCGACAAAAATACAATGTATCGACAAGAGCGAGTTCCAGAACCTTCGAATCGGTCCGTTATTTTAACGACGCACATAAGGTGACACGCGTGATCATGGCGTGATCGGTGGCGTGACCCGAGCATTGGTGGGGGTTGCCTCCCAGAGAACACAAAGGGACCATCGAAGGACAATCAGTATCGATCGAAGATCCAACCAAAACGCATTAAAGAAAGTCTAACGAACAAATCCAAATCGCTTCGTCTACCAAACACATCAAACAATTCTTGTAAAAGTCGAGTTCGATTAACATCAAAATATTTGTACATTATCTCAATAATTTGTGACGTGCTCTTTGTATTATTTATACATTTTAGAATATACCATTTTTGTTAACCCTGTTAATACAGTGTTAATATCATTTAACCACCTCTGTTATCTTAACCGAAACAGGGGAACGACTAATTCGCGGCGTCGATTATCAAAATCGTAGCGAGAATTTACACCTCTCGCTGACGCGCTTTCCTCGCGATCGCGTCTCTCCGCGAACGGTCGTAACAGAGGTATCACGATTTCATTTGAAATTAGTATTGGGTTGCCTGGAAAGTTCGTTCCGATTTACATTTCTATTCGATATACATTTGTTGAATTACATAAGTGCCATTTCGTTCCACAACTATTCTTCATCTTTCACGCAACCTAAATATTCCACCCTTCCAGAACTTCTAGGATTTCCGGCGAAAAACTTTTCAATATGAAATAAAAAAGGTAATGGTTTTCTTGATGAAGATTATGATAATTCTCATAATAGTTATTTGGAGAGAAGCAAACATTGATCCGCTTAACGTAATTTTACCGGAAAGGAAGGACTAAAAGTGAATCTTCCAAGAAATGCTTCGGTACTAAATGCATTTTGTTTAATATTTGACGATAATCTCATGTAAAACATTGCGAATTGGACAAATGCGCTCAGGCTTTGTTGTCATATGTTACACGGGGATCTTCCAAGTTACAAGAAGAATGGAAATCAACTTCAGTTGAGGAAACAAAACAATTCTTAAGATTATGTATTGTCATCGGCAACCTTCGAATACATTTTATTATCACTCTTCCTTTAGCAAAAACAATGCCTCAACATCGGTATAAAATTCGGACAATGGATTGGATTTCGGGACACGTCTACATCACTGAAGCACGACTCAGAAAAATTGACGGGTATCAACTGCTTCAATTATTTGACATCGACATTAACGGGTCCAGCAGCACACGCCATTGAATCGGGTCCCTGCGCTTGAACTGTTGACACATTCAAGTAGTTGTGCCATTTCAAGTGCCCGTGACATCCATTGACAACCCCGCGATCTCTCTATTCCGAAGAGTAACACCCTATGGTGAGGGTCCGACCCCCTCTGGTTTTCAGAACCGACTCGTGAATGGCCGCCTTCGAACTCGCCACGATCCAAGTATTAGAGAAGAGAATATACGTCCGTTTACAACAGTATAGTCTCCCGGTACCCATTTTACCCCAAAATGCTTCGGGTAACGGAATATTGTTTGCGCTTCATTATGAACACGCATATAAAGGATATCGCGAGGTTGATCAAAAGGCATGGTTGTCGTCCTTCTTCCTTCGCAACCGAGATCAAGCAAGCCGAAAAAACAATAATTAGACACGCGTAGGAAATAAATTTCCGTGAAGACATTCAACGGGCTATGAAACGCAAGCCATTTAAATTATAAACAAGCGTAGTATCCTTGCTTCGTTGAACCCATTTACTGACGGAGATGGAATTAATACTTAGTTTGAATTAATAATGTTTTGAGGAAACTCGTAGAAATTTAGTAATCTTCAACTATGTGATATTTTTCGAAACAACGAGGCACATGTAACGCAACTCGACATTTTTTAAATTCCCAAGTTGTTTCGCTACGTTTCTTATTTTTGTACATACTTTACAAGCTCTTGTTGGATTTTTTCAATAGTGTGGAATCTATATGTTTCCTATTATCAATTTTGGATTTTTTCTTTATATTTAATTACCAAGTATTATTGAATGAATGTGCAAATTAAATTAAGTAAATTAAAAAGCTTAGAAAGCTATTTGAAATAGATCAAAAACTGGATATTCTTAATTTATTTGCAATTATTTATTTTTTTAACCCCTAAGAATAGTATCAAATCTCCGGCTACTGTTTTGGTAAATAGTTAGTGGTCAACCAGTCGCAGCGACTAACATAGGAATATTGCGCCGTTTGTATTGATGGTTCTCTTCGAGAATGCGCCGCAGTCAAGAGGTTCATCCACGATAAAGCCGCTTAAGGAAGGCAAAAAAAAAAAACAGTACCATTTCATTGTGTGATAAAGGTTTATCATTGCGGCAAATTGCAGAGAAATCAAAAGATACGAGAATGAAAAAGACCTATTGGTAGTGCATCAATTTCTTCAATAAATGGTAGACCATGACTTATTTCAAATAGAACGCCACGTGAAATTACACATCGTACTTTTTCTGAGAGTGACAAAACGCTAAAGACTGCTATTCAAGAAGTTAGAGTAAGTGCTAGTAAATAAACTGTAAATTCGACCAATCACGGGGAGACGCGATCGCGAGATATCACGTCAACGGGAGTCGTAAATTCCCGCTACGATTATAATAATCGACACCACGAGTTGATCGATCCCCTGACTTTCGTCAAGATAATAGGGGTGATTGGATTGATATAACACCACGTTAACAGGATATAAAATATGTGTATTTACAACAACTTTGTATACAATATGGACCAACGTATGTGAACTGAGGAAGAGAATTTGACTCTTACAGGACACGCGACCGAGTTTTGAACTCTAGCGACTGATCTCTCGGATCGAGAACAAGTCAGGTGTTGACTCTCCGAGTATCGTATAAACAGTCCAGTACGTTCTCTTAGCATTACGGAAGAAAGCTCGGTGTGGGTGTTCCCTTTGAACTAAGGACGCGGATTCGTTGTTCACACTTGTCGTTAGGAAAGTGAGGGTAACGGCCCGCGATGCCCATTGGTTATAGCCAAAGTTAATAACTGAAGATAGGAGGAGAAAGCCTCCTACCCACGTGGCTCGTGAGTAACCTTGTTCATGGGGAAAACCAGCTTTCCCGTTAGGGAAATATTTTCTTTCTCCGTAATTAGTACGAACGCATAATAAACCTAAGGATTGTACCGGGGACCATCCATAAACCGATAATACTTACAGGAACAATGATTCCTTCAATGTTAATAGGAGCTGGTTATGAATAACAAGACAAAAGGCAAACCAAAAGCCTAGGTTTATGGTGGGTCCTTAGGTTTATTGGATGTCTGAATAGCGACGCAGATCCTTGGCGGCCAGATAGCTAGAGACGTCGCGCGGACCTTTTCACGTGACGTAACATGAACCATTCGTCGCTCTTTAAAGAAAATTGGTTTAAAAGCAAAAGAAGATAAACGTAAACCAGCTCTTTCAAATAAAAATATTAAATTACAAAAAACATTTGTCGATAGGTACAAAGAATAGACGACAGAAGATTATTTAATTATGAGTTGGGCTACCTTACTGGCAAGGGTGTGGGCCCCTTAGTTCGAATCGAGGAGCATTATTTAAACATTTTATAAAATAATTCACTTTCTGTTGTTAATTGTATTGGATCTGATGAACGAAGTAATATTTCAACAAGACGAGGACCCCAAGCAGACTGCACAGGTAGTAGAAACTTGGTTAGAAAATCAAAAGATTTTTGGAATAATGTGGTCGTCACAAAGTATGATAATCCATGTTTAAGGGTTCATTAGTTGTGGAAGAGAACACGACTGGAATTTTATAATATCGAACCAGAAATTATTCAAAATTTAATAGACAACACACGACGTAGACTCGAAGGCAATATGAAAAAATAAGCGAAAATGAACAAAATGTTAATTTTGAAACCTTAGTACGACTAGCATAATTAAAGTGCAAAATTCTGAACATTGTTCCACGTCCCTGTCTTTGTAAAGTATTATGTATATCGTTAATATTAATGAAAATAAGCTGTTACGTCTTGTTCATCAGATTCATCATATAATTACTATTATCTAATTCTTACCGATGAATTCAAAAATTAGTCGTATTATCACCTTTTATATAAAACTAGTGGAGTGTGTTTTGTGTTAATATAAATGAAAAATGAATGTTGATATAAACATACATTTCATTATTGTTTTTTATAGTCTATTATATATAATTTAGTTCGAATTACATTATTACAGTAATGGTTGTTTAGAAGAATAAAAACATGTGCGTTTACAAAGTATAATATTACTCCAATTTTGTCTTCATTTACCTAAGACTGAACGGTAACCGATCTGTATCTATAAATGGTAACTGGCACTTTTGGACACAGAATAGAAGAAGCGCGATTGCGTCACTTGGCACTCAAACATTTATACCTCACTTCCGTATTATTGTGAACTTGGCTGGCTATCTCGTGCAACATTTTCAAAAGAAAGACCCCGACGTTTTTCCATCTCCGAGAGATATAAATGTAGCGACTCAGAGAAGGAGAAGATAATTATTTTACCGTTCGTCTGTAGAGTAAGAACATATTGTTTGCCGAGTGAGAATATTATATTATTTGCCGTTCGTTAATCGAGAGAGAATATTATATTATTTACCGTTCGTTAATCGAGAGAGAATATTATATTATTTATCGTTCGTTAATAGAGTGAAAATATTATATTATTTATTGTTCGTTTATCGAGTAAGAACAATAATTACCGTTCGTTTATCGAATAGTATACAATAATTGTTCGTCTATCGAGTATATTAATTAATTATCGTTCGTCTATCGAGCATATTAATTAATTACCGTTCGTCAACCAAATAATTATCAGTGTCTATCGAAGAATTAGTTATCATTTTGCCTATCGAACGGTCAAGAATTTTTGTCAACCGACGTGTTCGTGTCTGGCAGCTTGTAACTTATAAACAATCAACTTGGTTGAAGTCGAGTTGGTCAAGGTCTTATAATTAGCCAGTTGGACGAGGTCGCGATCGAGTAAAAAATAAAAGAACAATTGTAAGAGTGAATCGCGATCGAGTTGAATAGGGATTGTAGGAATAAATTGCGATCGAGTTAAATACCAAATTGTGGGAGTAAATTGCGAGCGAGATAATCAAAGTCTTATAATCAACTATTTGGCTAATTCTGTAATCGAATAATTAAATAAAACATTGCAAGTGTCAACTACACCGGCGAAATCAAGGAATCGAGTTGCGAGCAGTATAAGCGCAAGCGTGCAAGAATATACACCTCAAGGTAGGAATTCAAATCGAAAGATAAATTCTGTCAATAACCAATCGAATTAAAATAAACCTTTGACGTAGAAAATACTCATCTAGTAATATAATATGATCAAATGGAATAGAAACTCGTGAAATAATTATACATATATAGATATATAGCAACCATTATAATACAGTATACTGGAATAAAATCATTATTTGTCGATATTCAAACTTAAATAAATCTTGTATATCAAAATCGAGTATCTATTCCCTCCAACTTTAATCCTCTCCCGTGCTAGTATTCCTGCCCATAGCAGGTTAGCAGAAAAAGTAGAATTTATTTACCAGTCGCATTAAACGCTAGTTAACGCTATCTATCAATTTACCAATTATTGAATAAAGACAAAATATAAAAATAAAATATAAAATAAATATAAAATATATAAATAAAAGGAGACATATATAATAAAAGAAAAATCTTTGAAATAGTCCTTAGACTATTTCTGGTGACTGCAACTACCCTATTAATAGGAAGTTTAAATTCATATTTCGAACACAATCGTTCCTTTTTCCTTTTCGATTGAATTTAACGATATATATAAATCGAAATCGTAACAAAAAGAGGTAAAATTTTTGGTTGAATTGAAAAGGTTGAAAGGAAAAATTGAAAATGATTCAAAAGGTGTTTGAAGTTAAAGAAGAGATATCAACCTTCTTCGAAGAAAATCATCATGAAGATGCACATTTCTGAACAAACGATAATTTTATTGTTAAACTTGCCTACTTGGTAGAAATTTTTGGAAAATTCAGCGGTTTGAATAAATCAATGCAGGATTCACAAATGCATCCACTTGTTCAAAAAGATAGGGTAAGAGCTTTGATTAAAAAGTTGAAGTTATGGAAATCAAGTTTACAAAAGAACAAGTTGGACATGATTTCACTTTCAAAAGATTTCTGGGCCACAACCTGTATTGAAGCAAGTAAAGATCTTTTTATTGAACATTTGGATTTTTTAATACTGCATTTTTCAAATTATTTCAAAGACCGTGATTTCTCAAAGTATTTGTGGATACAGAATACATTTATCGACAATGAAGATGATGACAAATTTGAGCTGACAACCATAGAAAAGGAAAAATTGATAGGACTATCATGCGATAGTTCACTAAAACAGAAGTTTCAAAATGAAACCTTAATTCAGTTTTAGATGAATCTCAGCAGAGAAAAAGAATCTTAGTATTGCAAAACAATGCAAGTGCTTCTACCGTTTGTAACGTCTTATTTATGCGAAACGGGCTTTTCGGCACTGATTGCAATGAAAATCAAATATCGAGCCACGTTAGTAGTCGAAAAAGAAATACAAGTGGCACCCTCCACATTGCCCCCAAAGTTTGACAAACTTTGTGCCAACAAACAACAACAACCCTCCCATTAAATTGAGATGCGATAGATGTAATTGGTTTAAATGATTAAAAGAAATTTAATATAAAAATAAATATACATGTACGTACATTTTATAGCAAAACCTCGTTATTTATTAACCTGTTAATCGTGGTTTTCAATTGTTTGTAATAATGTTTTTATTGCTTAAAACGTATCTATTTACTTATAATTTACTTATAATACTCAATGAGAATTGATAGTAAAGTTCTTCTAAATAAGAGAAAAAAAAAATTCAAGAATAGGGGACAGAAGATTTCCAAGCAAAAAAGACTTTTTGCAAATGGATGTCTTGCAAAATTCAGCGCAACTCTAATTTTCCTGCAAACATCTTATTTACTGACGAGACATCATTTAATAAATTTGAAGTGTGAAAATCCACACACATTCAGAGAAGCAAATTCACAAATAATATTCAGAAAACGTTTGGGTCGGAATATTAAATGATTAAATCACTTGACCATTTTACTTTGCCATATCGCCGAAGTGGATCGACATATTTGGAATGGTTAAGCATGTACATAAGCGATTTATTGCACAAAAGCCTCTTCACATGAGTACGAATTTGTGATTTTTACAGGATGGTGTACCACCACATTTCACAAATACAATGCAAGAGCACTTAGACTAGCTGTTTGGAAACAGGTAGATCGGTCGAAGAGAACCCGTGCCATGTCGTGCTTGGTTTCCAGATCTAAATCCGCTTGATTTTTACTTTTGATGAGACACGAAGAGGTGTATACGCATCACCGGTGTATAACGACAATAGGCCTTGCGGAGCTAGAAATTACAACATCGGATGTAGCACAGAATGCGATGGACAATTTGCACACTATACGACAAAATTTTAAAAGAAGAGTCCAGTTTTGTTCATAAGAAAACGGAAGTCATATTGAAAACTTACTATAATTTATTGTATTTTCTGCGAACACTCGCGGTCAGGACAATCGCGGTATCTGTCTAATTTTGCTATGGACATTCGCGGTGTCTGTCTAATTTCGCTATGGACATTCGCGGTGTGTGAATTACGTATGAATATTAGCAATACGTGTTTTTATTTACGAATTATAGAAGCAAAGGATTGAAAGCAACATTAATCGTCTCTATTCGGAAATTTCAGGCCGGTTTTCGATGTGCCATTACGGATTTCCGTGAGAAAGTTGCTTTAACTTTCTATGATTTCTCTTGCAAAACGTTGCGCAGTGCCATTTACGTCTCTGAATATCATAGTCTTCTACGACTTGTACGAGATAAGCTGCCGGCCATATGTCGTTTAGTTTGAGGATCACTGTGCGTCCTACAGATCGACCGATAGTTGATAGACAAATTTTAAATTATAATCTTAAAACATAGAAGAAATTGTTCAATACCTTAGAAATAAAAATTTCGAGAGCTAATGATAGTACTGCACGTCACTCAGTTTCATTGACATAGTCGTGCTCATCATTTAAGTCATTAAAATTAGTTACACATGCTCGTATGCGCCTTTACCCTGTCGCTTTCGGTATTTCGGATAAAAATTTGTGCAGCCTAAAAGTTAAGATAATTTCTGTTCTTCTTAATTTTTTAAAGTTTATTTTTGTGACTGTGCATGTGTGACAATAAACAGAAGTTTCGATCATGTCTAGTTTCGTCTTCGTATCATGCCCTTTTCATGTCGTACTCTCCTTTCTAACTCTCGCTTAATGCGCCAACGAAATGTTTTGAATATCATTGTTCCTTCGAGACGGGTCTCCGGTCTGTGCGTACAATAAAATCGAGTCTTCTAGATCTCTGCGACATGACAATCGAGTACGCGTCATCATGACCGATATTATCGCACAACAAGGCGTCGTCTTGTTACATCGCATTTCGCGCATGTACCAGAATTTCAAAAAGCTGGTTTCCGCCAAGACCATTCTAGGTACGGTGCGTGCCAAGCTGGAAGCTCTAGAATCGAGATCCTCTGAGCAATAGCATATGATCCTTTCTAGTCATCTCCGTCCAAGATAGTAAAGAAGTATAATTATTTCGTGAAAGACCATTTTTCGATAGCCGGTAAAGTCTAACTGGAGGAAAAGGGTCGTTTTTTTGGATCTTTTCTGAAGCTTCGAGAAGACCGATGAGCACATTTTTTAGAAGCCAGTCATCGCGAATGTCTCTGGCACATGCATCCGTATCGTTCCTTATCAGTACACAATCTTCAGTATTCGGGGATCCTTCACTTGGCGAGAGTGACGTAGATACGGGAAGTACTCGTTCCAGAGTAACTAGACCCGCTGAAAACACGTCAGACGAAAAAGCGAAGAAAGGGGAGAAAAGGATAGGCCTTCGAACGTATTATACGTTGGAGGAGTTACGTTCGATTATCCCGATAACTAGAAAAGGCAATGTGAAGGAGGTGAACCCGTTCAAGCCGGGTCGGAGACTGGCACAGAGTCTAGTTCGAAAAATTAAAATGGGACACGAGAACGAAATGGCCTTTGACTCACCGGCTGATCTAACGAACCAGACTAGTTACCTTACTCTATACACAGAAAGAAATACGAAATACTTAACGACAAAGGTGTCAACGAAAAGTTACCCTGTTAGAAAACTGAGGGACGATAGTGGGAAATCCGAAGAGTATGTGGAGGAAATATCCTCTTTCTCGGAAGAAGAAGATAATAAGGCAATAAGCCCCATGGATAACTAAGGGCTTGGTTAAAATTTTGGAAGCTGTTATGTTAAATATAGCAAAGATTATGAAGAAAATACAAATCTCAGTCAAGAGAGATCCAGCAATAGAGAAACTAAACGCCGATAGTGCGAAACAACTAAAAAACAACATATTCGCTATTATCGGTAATTCCCAATATTTCTATCAGAAAAAAATGACCATGTTTTAGATATGTTATTTTTTTTCAGCGACAAGATATGGTTCTGAGGTGTAAGTGTTGTCCGTGATAATAGTAGCTGCTGGGCTGTAGATGTCGCTACTAGGGTACTGCTGTATTTTCTTCCTATTTAAGAATCGTGGAAGAAAAATCGGAATACGGGCGCCGGGATTCGAATCCGGGTCCCGAACGTTCGTAACCTAAGGCGCTAACCACTGCGCTGCCGTCGTCCGGTAGTAGTTAGTGTCGAGTGGTGGTATTTGTGCTGTCGAGTGTCGCCACAGTTCCATCTAGATAGGCATCAACTCGTAGAATAGCCGAACATATACCACTACCAATCTTGGAGAAATTTGGGAGATACCAATGCATACGACTAAGATTGGTGTATGGTACGTTATATTGCGGAAATGAACAATTGAAGGAGCATGAAAGATGTTGCCGATGTTACAGACTCGAAAAGTAGTAATAGGATAACCACGTCTGACAAACATTCTGCATACCACAGCCATCGAAGCAATAACAAGATAATAACAGGATAGCCACGTCTAATAGGCATCCAATGATAACCCCTCCAGAGGGACCAAGCCTTACTATATAAAGCTTCCCAAATCGGCACATACAGCGTGGACAACGATGATGGAAGAATTTTTTGACGACAGAAACACCTCAAATGGTAATCTGGCCTATACGACTGATATACCGATTTAACATCTCCGAATTTCTTTCTCTGTGGGATGTTAGAGACTGATGTGTACAAATCGAAACCGCTGAGGAGAGTATCGAAAGGCGTGTGTCACAAATAAGTGAAGAGATATTATTAAGCGTCTTTAGAAACACGTTACGAAGAAGTAATAAATATACTGAATATCAAGGCGGGCATATTTAACAATATTTGTAATTATTTTTATTCATATGAATTGTAAGTAATCGATCCTTATCAGGACCACCAAATTACGCAATTAACCATTATCGAGATAGCCAAACTTTAAAACGATGAAATTTTCGGCTCTCTCGTTAAGTGCCGAAAGAACTGAGTTACAGTTAAATGTACGCGAAATTACATTAGAGAAATTAATGCAACGTTCAGACGACAATTGATAGACCCGTCGAAATAAACGTCGCTCAAAGAGCCGAAAATTTCGAGGGTTGTCAAGTGGGCCCTCCTGCGTCGTCATCTCACGACCACGGCCGTTCGGGGGTGGACCGCCAGGCCCCCGTACGTGTTTCTGCGTCTGGCGAGGCGTCGAGGAGTGGGACGGAGATACTGGAATCTCCGAGGAGAAGAACAGCGAGAAGAGCGGCAAGAGCCACGAACCAGCCGGATGGCGTCTTTGTTGCTCCGGCTATGGTTGTCGACACCATGACGCCCATGGTAGGAGGACTCCGGACGCGGGCGATGCCCGACGATGAAGAGTCGGTCGCTTCGATGGCGTCGCGCTCATTGTTGGCCTCCACGGCGTCCAGGGGGAAGAAGAGGAAGATGATGCCGCCGGCAACCCCGGAGGTCTCCGAGGAGCTGGAAGCGGAAATCAGAACAAGCTCGCCAGAGGACTTCAGCGCCGAGGTTGTACGGCGTATCTCTGAGATTGTACGGGTTGCGACGATATCGTCCAACCTGAAGGACACCTCGGTTAAAACGTTAAAAGACACGTCGGGTTATATGAGCGCCGCTTGGAAACACAAGACGTCGGAAAGGACCGGCTCCACAGCCACGAGGCTCTTGGAGGCGAGATTGTCGGCGCTAGAAGAGGAAAATGCAGTCCTTCGCCAGGAAATATCTAGAAGGGCTGCCGATGCTCACCCGTGCACGCGGTGTAGCGGCTCGGCTCTCGAGCCTGCCCGTCCTCCGCCGGAGGACAAGTGCGACGACGCGGACATCCATGCGCGCGTCGAGGCCCTGGAGAAGAAGGTCGACAGGATCGGACCCTCCATAATAAGGGCCATCGAGGAACGCTTCGGGAGCCGACGACCACGCTCCCTCGAACCGCGACACCAGAATGATCGCTCTGCCACCCGGCGCACTACCCAGGCACCGACGCTCCCGTAGGAGCAGGAGGGTGGTGAGTGGAGGGTGGTAGGGCCCAGAATGAAAAAGAGGAAGAATGGGAAGACAGTTGTCGTTCTTTGGTGACGGGTACTTTCCTCGGCTATGATGCTACACAGTACCCGGGCACCCCTAGGGCCATAGGGGTTGGGATTACGCCCAACCAGCGCGCATGGCATCCAGTGCATGCTACCTCGGTCAGTTAGGCCCGCAGGAGGCTTTCACTCGTCTCAGGTTGGACGGGGCCCTTTCCATGCCCTACCCTCTTCCGGGACGGTATCCGGAGCAGTTGGGACGCTGCTCACCCGCCGAAGGCCATTCGGAGGAGCCAAGACCCCTTAATTCGGCCCTCTTGTCAGCACTTGGCCATCAACCACTGCCACCACGAGTCCATACCCATAATCGGCCGAGTCGAGGGCTCGCTACACCCCCTGGGCTTACTCTCGACCCCCGTGGTACCATTCAAAAGTCATTGGTGGGACATTATTGTGGATGTACCGCCACGTCTCTGCCGGTCGGTTATCCTGCTAACCGTACTACGCGACAGACCCAGAT
>JACXIM010008791.1:0-13678 GCA_014737505.1 Bombus sibiricus | reverse complement strand
TATTCTAGATATGTCGACAAACCGATGTGCGTTATACTCCACATATGTTGTCACATACAGGACACAACATCCGGTTTGTCCTACGGCAACTCTGGCCACTGCCAAATCCAGCCTATTTGCAGTTCTGCATATTCAGGCTTCAATATTCAATTGAACATATCTCCGCTACTATTCTAGATATGTCGGCAAACCGATGTGCGCTGTACTCCACATATGCTGCCACTTACAGGACACAACATCATGTTTGTCCTACGGCAACTCTGGCCACTGTCAAATCCAGCCAATTTGCAATTGTCCATATTCAGGCTTCAATATTGAATTGAACATATCTCAACTGCTATTTTACATATGTCCACAAACCGACGTGCATTATGCTCCACATATGCTGCCACTTTCGGGCACAACATCCTGTTTGTCCTACGGCAACTCTGGCCACTGCCAAATCCAGCCTATTTGCAGTTCTGCATATTCAGGCTTCAATATTCAATTGATCATATCTCCGCTGGTATTGGATATATGTCCAAAAATCGACGTGCGATATACTCCACATATGCTGCCACTTACAGGATACAACATCCGGTTTGTCCTTCGTCAACTCTGGGCACTGCCAAATCCAGCCTATTTGCAGTTCTGCATATTCAGGCTTCAATATTCAATTGATCATATCTCCGCTGGTATTGGACATATGTCAAAATTCGACGGGCGATGTACTCCACATATGCCGCCACTTACAGTATACAACATCCCGTTAGTCCTACGGCAACTCTGGCCACTGCCTAATCCAGCATATTTGAAGTTCTGCATATTCAGGCTTCAATATTAAATTGAACATATCTAAACTACTATTCTAGATATGTCGGCAAACCGATGTGCGTTATACTCCACATATGCTGCCACTTCCAGGACACAACATCATGTTTGCCCTACGTCAACTCTGGGCACTGTCAAATCCAGCCCAGTTGCACTTTTGCATATTCAGGCTTCAATATTCAATTGATCATATCTCCGCTGGTATTGGACATATGTCCAAAAATCGACGTGCGATATACTCCACATATGCTGCCACTTATAGGACATAATATCCGGTTGGTCCTATGTCAACTCTGGGCACTGTCAAATCCAGCCTATTTGTAGTTCTGCATATTCAGGCTTCAATATTCAATTGAACATATCTCCGCTACTATTCTAGATATGTCGGCAAACCGATGTGCGTTATACTCCACATATGCTGCCACTTCCAGGACACAACATCATGTTTGTCCTACGTCAACTCTGGGCACTGTCAAATCCAGCCCAGTTGCACTTTTGCATATTCAGGCTTCAATATTCAATTGATCATATTTCCGCTGGTATTGGACAAATGACCAAAAATCGACGTGCGATATGCTCCAAATATGCCGCCACTTGCAGAATACTACATCCGGTTTGTCCTACGGCAACTCTGGCCACTGCCTAATCCAGCATATTTGAAGTTCTGCATATTCAGGCTTCAATATTAAATTGAACATATCTAAGCTACTATTCTAGATATGTCGGCAAACCGATGTGCGTTATACTCCACATATGCTGCCACTTCCAGAACACAACATCATGTTTGCCCTACGTCAACTCTGGGCACTGTCAAATCCAGCCCAATTGCACTTTTGCATATTCAGGCTTCAATATTCAATTGATCATATCTCCGATGGTATTGGACATATGTCCAAAAATCGACGTGCGATATACTCCACATATGCTGCCACTTATAGGACATAATATCCGGTTGGTCCTATGTCAACTCTGGACACTGTCAAATCCAGCCTATTTGTAGGTCTGCATATTCAGGCTTCAATATTCAATTGAACATATCTCCGCTACTATTCTAGATATGTCGGCAAACCGATGTGCGTTATACTCCACATATGCTGCCACTTCCAGGACACAACATCATGTTTGTCCTACGTCAACTCTGGGCACTGTCAAATCCAGCCTATTTGCAGTTTTGTAAGTTCTGGCTTCAATATTCAATTGAACATATCTCCGCTACTATTCTAGATATGTCGACGAACCGATGAGCGTTATACTCCACATATGCTGCCACTTTCGGGGCACAACATCCGGTATGTCCTACGGCAACTCTGGCCACTGCCAAATCCAGCCTATTTGCAGTTCTGCATATTCAGGCTTCAATATTCAATTGATCATATCTCCGCTGGTATTTGACATATGTCCAAAAATCGACGTACGTTATACTCCACATATGCCGCCACTTACAGGATTCAACATCCGGTTTGTCCTAGGTCAACTGTGGGCACTGTCAAATCCGGCCTATTTGCAGTTTTGTATATTCAGGCTTCAATATTCAATTGAACATATCTCAGCTACTATTCTAGATATGTCGACAAACCGATGTGCGTTATACTCCACATATGTTGTCACTAACAGGACACAACATCCGGATTGTCCCTCGTCAACTCTGGGCAGTGCCAAATCCAGCCAATTTGCAGTCTTCCATATTCAGGCTTCAACATTCAATTGAACATATCTCCGCTACTATTCTAGATATGTCGGTAAACCGATGTGCGTTATACTCCACATATGCTGCCACTTCCAGGACACAACATCATGTTTGTCCTATGTCAACTCTGGGTACTGTCAAATCCAGCGTAGTTGCACATTTGCATATTAATTCTTCAATATTCAGTTGATCGTATCTCCGTTGCTACTGGCGATATTTCGACAAACCAACGTGCGATATACTCCACATATGCTGCCACTTACAGGACACAACATCCGGTTTGTCCAACGTCAACTCTGGGCATTGTCAAATCCAGCCTATTTGCAGTTTTGCATATTTAGGCTTCAATATTCAATTGAACATATCTCCGCTACTATTCTATATATGTCGACAAACCGACGTGCGTTGTACCCCACATATGCTGCCTCTTACAGGACACAACATCATGTTTGTCCAACGTCAACTTTGGGTACTGTCAAATCTACCCAATTTGGAGTTTTGCATATTCAGGCTTCAATATTCAATTGAAAGTAGCTCCGAAGCTATAGGAGATTTGTCGAGAAATGGATGTGCGTTATACCCCACATATGCTGCCACTTACGGAGCACACCATCCGGTTTGCCCAAGGTCAACTCTGGGCATTGTCAAATCCAGCCTATTTGCAGTTTTGCATATTTAGGCTTCAATATTCAATTGAACATATCTCCGCTACTATTCTATATATGTCGACAAACCGACGTGCGTTGTACCCCACATATGCTGCCTCTTACAGGACACAACATCATGTTTGTGCTACGTCAACTCTGGGCACTGTCAAATCCAGCCAATTTGCAGCTTTCCATATTCAGGCTTCAATATTCAATTGAACATATCTCCGCTAGTATTCTTGATATGTCGACAGACCAACGTGCGTCATACTCCACAAATGCTGCCTCTTGCAGGACACAACATCCGGTTTGTACCACGTCAACTCTGGGCACTGTCAAATCCAGCCAATTTGCAGCTTTCCATATTCAGGCTTCAATATTCAATTGAACATATCTCCGCTAGTATTCTAGATATGTCGACAAACCGACGTGCGTTATACTCCACATATGCTGCCTCTTACAGGACACAACATCATGTTTGTCCTACGTCAACTCTGGGCACTGTCAAATCCAGCCTAGTTGCACTTTTGCATATTCAGGCTTCAATATTCAATTGATCATTTCTCCGCTGGTATTGGACAAATGACCAAAAATCGACGTGCGATATGCTCCAAATATGCCGCCACTTGCAGGATACTACATCCGATTTGTCCTACGGCAATTCTGGCCACTGCCTAACCCAGCATATTTGAAGTTCTGCATATTCAGGCTTCAATATTAAATTGAACATATCTAAGCTACTATTCTAGATATGTCGACAAACCGACGTGAGTTATGCTCCAGATATGCTGCCACTTATATGACACAACATCCGGTTTGTCCAACGTCAACTCTGGGCACTGTCAATTCCAGCCTATTTGCAGTTCTGCATATTCAGGCTTCAATATTCAATTGAACATATGTCCACTACGATTCTAGCTATGTCGACAAACCGAGGTGCGTTATACTCCACATATGCTGCCTCTTACAGGACATAATATCCGGTTTGTCCTATGTCAACTCTGGGCACTGTCAAATCCAGCGTTGTTGCACTTTTGCATATTAATTCTTCAATATTCAGTTGATCGTATCTCCGTTGCTACTGGCGATATGTCGACAAACCAACGTGCGTTATAATCCACATGTTCTGCCACTTACAGGACACAACATGCGGTGTGTCCTACGTCAACTTTGGGTAATGTCCAATCTAGCCTATTTGGAGTTTTGCATATTCAGGCTTCAATATTCAATTGAAAGTACCTCCGAAGCTATAGGAGATTTGTCGAGAAATGGATGTGCGTTATACCCCACATATGCTGCCACTTACAGGGCACAACATCCGGTTTTTCCTACGTCAACTCTGAGCACTGTAAAACTCAGCCCATTTGCAGTTTTGCTTATTCGCACTCCAATATTCAATTAGAAGTACCCCCGCTACTATTCTAGATATGTCGACAAACCGACGTGACTTATGCTCCAAATATGCTGCCACTTATAGGACACAACTTCCGGTTTGTCCTACGTCAACTCTGGGCACTGTCAATTCCAGCCTATTTGCAGTTCTGCATATTCAGGTTTCAATATTCAATTGAACATATGTCCGCTACTATTCTAGCTATGTCGACAAACCGATGTGCGTTATACTCCACATATGCTGCCTCTTACAGGACATAACATCCGGTTTGTCCTATGTCAACTCTGGGCACTGTCAAATTCAGCGTAGTTGCACTTTTGCATATTAATTCTTCAATATTCAGTTGATCGTATCTCCGTTGCTACTGGCGATATGTCGACAAACCAACGTGCGTTATTATCCACATGTGCTGCCACTTACAGGACACAACATGCGGTTTGTCCTACGTCAACTTTGGGTAATGTCAAATCTAGCCTATTTGGCGTTTTGCATATTCAGGCTTCAATATTCAATTGAAAGTACCTCCGAAGTTATAGGAGATTTGTCGAGAAATGGATGTGCGTTATACCCCACATATGCTGCCACTTACAGGGCACAACATCCGGTTTTTCCTACGTCAATTCTGAGCACTGTAAAACTCAGCCCATTTGCAGTTTTGCTTATTCGGGCTCCAATATTCAATTAGAAGTACCCCCGCTACTATTCTAGATATGTCGACAAACCGGCGTGCGTTATACCCCACATATGCTGCCACTTACAGGATACAACATCCGGTTTGTCCTTCGTCAACTCTGGCTTCTGTCAATTCCAGCATATTTGCAGTTCTGCATATTCAGGCTTCAATATTCAATTGAACATATCGCAGCTGCTATTTTACGTATGTCCACAAACCGACGTGCGTTATACTCCACATATAATGCCACATTCGAGGCACAACATCCGGTCTGCCCTACGGCAACTCTGGCCACTGTCAAAACCAGCCTATTTGCAGTTCTGCATATACCGGCTTCAATATTCAATTGATCATATCTCCGCTGGTATTGGACATATGTCCAAAATTCGACGTGCGATGTACTCCACATATGCCGCCACTTACAGTATACAACATCCCGTTAGTCCTACGTCAACTCTGGCCACTGTCAAATCCAGCCTATTTGCAGTTCTGCATACACAGGCTTCAATATTCAATTGAACATATCTCCGCTACCATTCTAGATATGTCGACAAGCCGACGTGCGTTATACTCCACATGTGCTGCCACTTACAGGACACAACCTGCGGCTTGTCCTACGTCAACTTTGGTTACTGTCAAATCTAGCCTATTTGGAGTTTTGCATATTCAGGATTCAATATTCAATTAGAAGTACCCCCGCTGCTATTATAGATATGTCGACAAACCGACTTGAGTTATGCTCCAGATACGGTGCCACTTACAGTACACAACATCCGGTTTGTCCTATGTCAACTCTGGGCACTGCCAAATCCAGCCTAGTTGCACCTTTGCATATTCAGGCTTCAATATTCAATTAAACATATGTCCGCTACTATTCTAGATATGTCGAGAAACCGATGTGCGTTATACTCCACATATGCTGCCTCTTACAGGGCACAACATCCGGTTTGTCCTACGGCAACTCTGGCCACTGTCAAATCCAGCATATTTGCAGTTCTGCATATTCAGGCTTCAATATTCAATTGAACATATCGCAGCTGCTATTTTACGTATGTCCACAAACCGACGTGCGTTATACTCCACATATAATGCCACATTCGAGGCACAACATCCGGTCTGCCCTACGGCAACTCTGGCCACTGTCAAAACCAGCCTATTTGCAGTTCTGCATATACAGGCTTCAATATTCAATTCAACATATCTCCGCTACTATTCTAGATATGTCGACAATCCGATGTGCGTTATACTCCACATATGCTGCCTCTTACAGGACATAATATCCGGTTTGTCCTATGTCAACTCTGGGCACTGTCAAATTCAGCGTAGTTGCACTTTTGCATATTAATCCTACAATATTCAGTTGATCGTATCTCCGTTGCTACTGGCGATATGTCGACAAACCAACGTGCGTTATAATCCACATGTGCTGCCACTTACAGGACACAACATGCGGTTTGTCCTACGTCAACTTTGGGTAATGTCAAATCTAGCCTATTTGGCGTTTTGCATATTCAGGCTTCAATATTCAATTGAAAGTACCTCCGAAGTTATAGGAGATTTGTCGAGAAATGGATGTGCGTTATACCCCACATATGCTGCCACTTACAGGGCACAACAACCGGTTTTTCCTACGTCAATTCTGAGCACTGTAAAACTCAGCCCATTTGCAGTTTTGCTTATTCGGGCTCCAATATTCAATTAGAAGTACCCCCGCTACTATTCTAGATATGTCGACAAACCGACGTGCGTTATACCCCACATATGCTGCCACTTACAGGATACAACATCCGGTTTGTCCTTCGTCATCTCTGGCTTCTGTCAATTCCAGCCTATTTGCAGTTTTGCATATTCAGTCTTCCATATTCAATTGAACGCTCCTCCGCTGCTATTGAATATATATCCAAAAATCGACGTGCGATATTCTCCTCATATGCTGCCACTTACAGGACATAACATCCGGTTTGTCTAACGTCAACTCTGGGCATTGTCAAATCCAGCCTATTTGCAGTTTTGCATATTCATGCTTTAATATTAAATTGAACATATCTCCGCTACTATTCTAGATATGTCGACAAACAGATGTGCGTTATACTCCAATAATGCTGCCACTTACAGGACACAACACCCGGTTTGTCCTACCTCTACTCTGGGTACTGTCAAATCCAACCTATTTGCAGTTCTGCATATTCAGGCTTCAATATTCAATTGAAAATATCTCCGCTACCATTCTAGATATGTCGACAAGCCGACGTGCGTTATACTCCACATGTGCTGCCACTTACAGGACACAACCTGCGGCTTGTCCTACGTCAACTTTGGTTACTGTCAAATCTAGCCTATTTGGAGTTTTGCATATTCAGGCTTCAATATTCAATTAGAAGTACCCCCGCTGCTATTATAGATATGTCGACAAACCGACTTGAGTTATGCTCCAGATACGGTGCCACTTACAGGACACAACATCCGGTTTGTCCTACGTCAACTCTGGGCACTGCCAAATCCAGCCTAGTTGCACCTTTGCATATTCAGGCTTCAATATTCAATTGAACATATGTCCGCTACTATTCTAGATATGTCGAGAAACCGATGTGCGTTATACTCCACATATGCTGCCTCTTACAGGGCACAACATACGGTTTGTCCTACGGCAACTCTGGCCACTGTCAAATCCAGCATATTTGCAGTTCTGCATATTCAGGCTTCAATATTCAATTGAACATACCTCCGCTTCTATTCTAGATATGTCGTCAAACCGACGTGCGTTATACCTCACATATGCTGCCACTTACAGGACATAATATCCGGTTTGTCCTATGTCAACTCTGGGCACTGTCAAATCCAGCGTAGTTGCACTTTTGCATATTAATTCTTCAATATTCAGTTCATCGTATCTCCGTTGCTACTGGCGATATTTCGGCAAACCGACGTGTGTCATACTCCAAATTTGCTGCCACTTTCGGGGTACTACATCCGGTTTGTCCCACGTCAACTCTGGGCACTGTCAAATCCAGCCTATTTGCAGTTTTGTATGTTCAGGCTCCAATATTCAATTGAACATATCTCCGCTACTATTCTAGATATGACGACAAGCCGACGTGAGTCGTACTCCACATGTGCTGCCACTTACAGGACACAACTTCCGATTTGTCGTACGTCAACTCTGGGTACTGTCAAATCCAACCTATTTGCTGTTTTGCATATTCAGGCTTCAACATTCAATTGAACATATCTCAGCTACTATTCTAGATATGTCGACAAACCGACGTGCGTTATACTCCACATATGCTGCAACTTACAGCACACAACATCCCCATTGTCCGACGTCAACATTGGACACTGTGAAATCCAGCCTATTTGCAGTTTTATATATTCAGGCTTCATTATTCAATTGAACATATCGCAGCTGATATTTTACGTATGTCCACAAACCGACATGCGTTATACTCCACATATAATGCCACATTCGAGGCACAACATCCGGTCTGCCCTACGGCAACTCTGGCCACTGTCAAATCCAGCCTATTTGCAGTTCTGCATATACAGGCTTCAATATTCAATTCAACATATCTCCGCTACTATTCTAGATATGACGACAAGCTGACGTGCGTTATACGCCACATATGATGCCTCTTACAGGACACAACATCCGGTTTGCCCTACGTCATCTCTGGGCACTGTCAAATCCAACTTATTTGCTGTTTTGCATATTCAGGCTTCAATATTCAATTGAACATATCTCCGCTACTATTCTAGATATGTCGACAAACCGACGTGCGTTATACTCAACATGTGCTGCCACTTACAAGACGCAACATGCGGCTTGTCCTACGTCAACTTTGGGTACTATCAAATCTAGCCTATTTGGACTTTTGCATATTCAGGCTTCAATATTCAATTGAATGTACCTCCGAAGCTATAGGAGATTTGTAGAGAAATGGATGTGCGTTATACCCCACATATGATGCCTCTTACAGGACACGACATCCGGTTTGCCCTACGTCAACTCTGGGCACTGCCAGATCCAGCGTAGTTGCACTTTTGCATATTCAGTCTTCCATATTCCATTTAACGCACCTCAGCTGGTATTAGACATATGTCCAAAAATCGACATGCGATATACTCCACATATGCAGCCACTTACAGGATACAACATCCCGTTAGTCCTACGTCAACTCTGGGCACTGTCAAATCCAGCCTATTTGCAGTTTTGTATATTCAGGTATCAATGTTGAATTGAACATATCTCCGCTGCTATTAGACATATGTCGACAAAACGACGTGCGTTATACCCCACATATGCTGCTACTAACATGATACAAAATCCGGTTTGTCCTTCGTCAACTCTGGTCACTGTCAATTCCAGCCTATTTGCAGTTTTGCATATTCAGTCTTCCATATTCCATTTAACGCACCTCCGCTGGTATTAGACATATGTCCAAAAATCGACATGCGATATACTCCACATATGCCGCCACATACAGGATACAACATCCGGTTTGTCCTACGTCTACTCTGGGCACTGTCAAACCCAGCCTATTTGCAGCTTTGTATGTTCAGGCTTCTATATTCTATTGAACATATCTCCGCTACTATTGGAGATATGTAGAGAAATCGATGTGCGTTATACTCCACATATGCTGTCACTTACAGGACACAACATCCGGTTTGTCCTTCGTCATATCTGAGCACTGTCCAATCTAGCCTATTTGCAGTTTTGAATATTCAGGCTTCAATATTCAATTCAACATATCTCCGCTACTATGGGAGATATGTTGAGAAATCGATGTGCGTTATACTTGACACATGCTGCCTCTTACAGGACACAACATCATGTTTGTCCTACGTCAACTCTGGGCACTGTCAAATCCAGCCCCTTTGCACTTTTGCATATTCAGGCTTCAATATTCAATTGAACATATCTTCGCTGGTATTGGACATATGTCCAAAAATCGACATGCGATATACTCCACATATGCCGCCGCTTACAGGATACAATATCCGGTTTGTCCTACGTCTACTCTGGGCACTGTCAAACCCAGCCTATTTGCAGTTTTGTATGTTCAGGCTTCTATATTCTATTGAACATATCTCCGCTACAATTGTTGATATGTAGAGAAACCGATGTGCGTTATACTCCACATATGCTGTCACTTACAGGACACAACATCCTGTTTGTCTTTCGTCATATCTGAGCACTGTCAAATCTAGCCTATTTGCAGTTTTGAATATTCAGGCTACAATATTCAATTGAACATAACCCCGCTACTATTCTGGATATGTCAACAAACCGACGTGCGTTATTCCCCACATATGCTGCCACTTACAGGATACAACATCCGGTTTGTTCTACCTTCAACCTTGGGCACTGTCAATTCCAGCCTATTTTCAGTTTTGCATATTCAGTCTTCCATATTCAATTGAACGCAACTACGTTGTTATTGGAGACATGTCCAAAAATCGACGTGCGAAATTCTCCATATATGCTGCCACTTACAGGATACAACATCCGGTTTGTCCTACGTCAACTCTGGGCACTGTCAGATCCAGCGTAGTTGCACTTTTGCATATTCAGGCTTCAATATTCAATTGATCATATCTCCGCTACTGTGGGAGATATGTGGAGAATTCTATGTGCGTTATACTTAACACATGCTGCCACTTACAGGACACAACATCCTGTTTGTCCTACGTCAAATCTGGCCGCTGTCAAATCCAGCCCAGTTGCACTTTTGAATATTCAGGCTTCAATATTCAATTGATCATATCTCCGCTGGTATTGGACATATGTCCATAAATCGACGTGCGATATACTCCACATATGCTGCCACTTACATGATACAAAATCCGGTTTGTCCTTCGTCAACTCTGGTCACTGTCAATTCCAGCCTATTTGCAGTTTTGCATATTCAGTCTTCCATGTTCCATTGAACGCACCTCCGCTGGTATTGGACATATGTCCAAAAATCGACATGCGATATACTCCACATATGCTGCCACTTACAGGATACAACATCCGGTTTGTCCTACGTCAACTCTGGTCACTGTCAATTCCAGCCTATTTGCAGTTTTGCATATTCAGTCTTCCATATTCTATTGAACGCACCTCCGCTGCTATTGGACATATGTCCACACACCGGCTTGCGTTATACTCCACATATGCCGCCACTTACAGGATACAACATCCTGTTGGTCCTACGTCTACTCTGGGCACTGTCAAACCCAGCCTATTTGCAGTTTTGTATGTTCAAGCTTCAATATTCAATTCAACATATATGCGCTACTATTCTAGATATGTCGACAAACCGACGTGCGTTATACCCCACATATGCTGCCACTTACAGGACACAACATCATGTTTGTCCTACGTCAACTCTGGGCACTGTCAAATCCAGCCCAGTTGCACTTTTGCATATTCAGGCTTCAATATTCAATTGATCATATCTGCGCCGGTATTGGACATATGTCCAAAAATCGACGTGCGATATACTCCACATATGCCGCTACTCACAGGACACAACATCCGGTTTGTCCTACGTCTACTCTGGGCACTGCCAAATCCAGCCTAGTTGCACTTTTGCATATTCAGGCTTCAATATTCAATTGAACATATCTTCGCTGGTATTGGACATAGGTCCAAAAAGCGACATGCGATATACTCCACATATGCCGCTACTCACAGGACACAACATCCGGTTTGTCCTACGTCATATCTGAGGACTGTCAATTCTAGCCTATTTGCAGTTTTGAATATTCAGGCTACAATATTCAATTCAACATATCTCCGCTCCTATTCTAGATATGTCGACAAACCGCCGTGCGTTATACCCCACATATGCTGCCACTTACAGGACATAATATCCGGTTTGTCCTACGTCAACACTGGGCACTATCAGATCCAGCGTAGTTGCACTTTTGCATATTCAGGCTTCAATATTCAATTGATCATATCTCCGCTGGTATTGGACATATGTCCATAAATCGACGTGCGATATACTCCACATATGCCGCTACTCACAGGATACAACATCCGGTTTGTCCTACGTCTACTCTGGGCAGTGCCAAATCCAGCCTGGTTGTACTTTTGCATATTCAGGTGTCAATGTTGAATTGAACATATCTCCGCTGCTATTGGACATATGTCCACATACCGACTTGCTTTATACTCCACATATGCTGCCACTTACAGGATACAACATCCGGTTTGTCCCACGTCAACTCTGGGCAATGTCAAATACAGCCAATTTGCTGTTTTCCATATTCAGGCTTCAATATTCAATTGAACATATCTCAGCTGCTATTTTACATATGTCCAAAGTCGACGTGCGATATACTCCACATATGCAGCCACTTACATGATACAACATCCCGTTAGTCCTACGTCAACTCTGGGCACTGTCAATTCCAGCCTATTTTCAGTTTTGCATATTCAGTCTTCCATATTCCATTGAACGCACCTCCGCTGGTATTGGACATATGTCCAAAAATCGACATGCGATATACTCCACATATGCCGCCACTTACAGGATACAACATCCGGTTTGTCCTACGTCAACTCTGGGGACTATCAAATAAATCCTATTTGCAGTTTTGTATGTTCAGGCTTCAATATTCAGTTGAACATATCTTCGCTGGTATTGGACATATGTCCAAAAATGGACATGCGATATACTCCACATATGCTGCCACTTACAACACACAACATCCTGTTTGTTCTACGTCAACACTGGACTCTGTGAAGTCCAGCATAGTTGCACTTTTGCATATTCAGGATTCAATATTCAATTTCGACATATCTCCGCTGCTATTGGATAAATGTCCACACACCGACTTGCGTTATACTCCACATATGCTGCCACTTACAGGACACAACATCCGGTTTGTCCTACGTCAACTCTGGTCACTGTCAATTCCAGCCTATTTGCAGTTTTGCATATTCAGTCTTCCATATTCCATTGAACGCACCTCCGCTGCTATTGGACATATGTCCACACACCGACTTGCATTATACAACATATATGCCGCCACTTACAGGATACAACATCCTGTTGGTCCTACGTCTACTCTGGGCACTGTCAAACCCAGCCTATTTGCAGTTTTGTATGTTCAGGCTTCAATATTCAATTCAACATATCAGCGCTACTATTCTAGATATGTCGACAAACCGACGTGCGTTATACCCCACATATGCTGCCACTTACAGGACACAACATCATGTTTGTCCTACGTCAAATCTGGGCACTGTCAAACCCAGCATAGTTGCACTTTTACTTATTCAGGCTTCAATATTCAATTGAACATATCTTCGCTGGTATTGGACATATGTCCAAAAATCGACATGCGATATACTCCACATATGCTGCCCCTTACAACACACAACATCCCGTTTGTTCTACGTCAACACTGGACTCTGTGAAATCCAGCCAATTTGCAGTTTTACATATTCAGGCTTCAATATTCAATTGACCATA
>JACXIM010008790.1:0-13598 GCA_014737505.1 Bombus sibiricus | reverse complement strand
TGGCTGCAAGTTAAACAAATTAAAGCAAACCCCAATAAATGCAACCATATTACATTCACACTGCGAAAACAGATACCACCAAATATCCTATTGAACGGCACGCACATATTACAAACAAGGCAAGTCAAATACCTAGGACTTCACATAGACACACAACTTACATGGAAACAGCATATTAAATCAATAATAGACAAAATACTGATAACAAGGAGACAAATGCATTGGCTAACAAGTCGAAAATCCAAATTAAGCATAGAAAATAAATTAATAATATACAAAACGATCATAAAACCAATCTGGACATACGGAATACCACTATGGGGAACAGCAGCACTGAGCCATATAAGCAAAATAGAGACAATGCAAACAAAAATTCTTAGAACAATAGTAAACGCCCCATGGTACGTTAGAAATGAAGATATTCGGAAGGACCTGGGAATACCAACGGTCCAGGAGGAGATTAGCAGATGCGCGGAAAGGTACAGATTAAGAATAGCAACACACCCAAACCGGCTGGCTGCGGAAACGATCAACACAAGCATAGAAAGAAGACTAAAAAGGAAATACTCAGCAGACCTCACAAAGGATATAACATAAGAATCACGAAGATGGTACCCCAATGGGGGTAACCTTCCACATGCTATGTATATCTAAATTATAATATTTTACCAAATGTCCTACTGGACAAATTTTAAAATTTACAATAAATAATATATAAAAAAAAATATGATATAAGTTACAACGTTATAGCGTTGTACGATATAACGTATTACGTTATATAGTATAACGTTATAACGTATAACGTTATATAGCTTAACGTTATAAAGTATTATGTTACATAGTATAACGTTGTAACGTATAACGTTATAGCGTATTACGTTACATAGTATAATGTTATAACGTATTGCGTTACATAGTATAACGTTATGACGTGTTACGTTATAAAGCATCACGTTATAACGTATAACGTTATATAGCATCACGTTATAACGTATTACGTTATATAGTGTAACGGTGTAACGTATTACGTTATATAGTATATTATTACAACGTGTTACATTATATAGTATAACGTTATAGCGTATTACGTTATATAGTATAATGTAATAACGTATTATTGTTACATAGTATAACGTTATGACGTATTACGCTATATAGTATAACGGTATATAGTATAGCGTTATAAGGTGTTACGCTATACAGTATAACGTTATATCGTATTACGTTGTATAGTATAACGTTATGGCGTATTATGTTACATACTATAACGTTATAACGTACTACGTTATAAAGTATAACGTTATAGCGCATTACGTTAAATAGTATAACGTTATAACGTTTTGCGTTACATAGTATAACGTTATAGCATTTTACGTTATATAGTATAACGTTATATATTATAACGCTATAACTTATTACGTTAAATAGTATAACGTTATAACGTTATACGTTACATAGTATGGCGTGCTCCCGCTGACCTTCATGATGACGCAGGTGCTCACCGGACATGGAGCGTTCGGGGAGTACCTGCTAAGGATTCAGCGGAAGGTGTTTGACACTTGTTGTCAGTGTCAGGAAGAGCAGGACACGGTGCAACACACGTTGGAATTCTGTCCAGCGTGGGCAGATCAGTGCCGTGTACTGCAGCTCGCCATCTGTGAGAGTTTGGCCCTCTCGGCAATCGTGCACGCTATGCTAAGGAGGCAGCGGGAGTACCTCGCTTTGCGCTCCTTCTGCGAGCAAGTCATGCTTGCGAAGGAGTTGGTGGAAAGAGTCAGTGTGCGACAGTGTCATCCGTCCAGTGTCCCGCACCGCGCACCGCGGGGCTTCGGTCGGTAGCCGCCGAAGAGCTGTGGCACCACTGCCGCCCTAGGATGCCATAGGTGTTGTCACCCCGAAGAAGTTTCTGGACCTCCTCGGACTTGCACGACGGCCCGTTATCTGTGGCGTTAGGAAGCGTGGTCCCTCCTGGCGGCCAAATCGATAGAATACCCGGGGAGTAGACGAAGAAGTGTCCCGGCAGTATTTCGAAAGAGGCCCCGGGACACTTCTGCCAAACGTCGTGATGGCCACTATGGGGTTTTTGTCGATTTGAGTCGAACACTACCCCGTCGCTTTTCAGAGGGCGGCGGCGTATCCGCGAGGATTTCCCCACGTAAAAAAAAGAAAAAAAAAAGGAAGGAAAGAACAGGGCAACACAACTTGAACAACGAAAAGTCAAAGAAAGAAGCGAGATTTCCTTAGAATTAAAATAATTTTCACGTACTAACTTTTACAGCACGGTGACTTTACATTCAAATCTTCAAATCATACGCGAACCATGAAAAAAATGTTTTACCGGAATCCCCGGCCTGGAACGAGATTCATCTAATTTCAAACACGCGTCTCTTTGTTTTCTCGGCGATATTAAAAGAATATTTCTCTGACTGCACGATGAAAAACACGGTACAATTTGTCTAGATTTTCTTTCTCAGCCGTTTAAGTGGAGAAATTCCACGACGTCTCCGTCTTTTTATCCTTTCTCTTTAACGTGCACCACCCCTTATTCTCGTGGCCACCGAGTTTTGTGCTTCAAAAATCCGTCAATTTTTCGTGTCGTCGAACACCTTAGGAGCACGAATAATTGCCGTCTAACGATCGCAATTAATTAGAATTCTTCTCTACGAAAGGTGGAAATTTCAGAAGGACAAAGTGAATGATCTTGAAGAAGAAATTTAACTGTTCTTAAAGGGAAAGTTTGACCAATCTGTTCGATTATATCACTAACTCGCCTATTTTATTAGTAATTGCACTATAACAAATGCAATTAATTACAATTTTTAATATGGCAGATGGAAATTTAGGGATGAAACAAATTTTCTTAAAGGGAACATTTTATTTCACTGATTTGAAGGAAGAAGTTACATTTCATTATTAGACGCAGCAATTTTTGTAACAATTGTAATGAATCAAAACTTCCAATATGGTTGATAGAAATTTTGTAAAGACGAACGATCGATCGATGGACGGACGAAAGTTAAACGATCTCAATGAAAAGGTTTTATTTCATTCATTTTGTAGCAAAAAATTTGACGAATTCTTTTGATTATATCATTAATCCTTTATATTCGTCTGGCGCTTCATTGAAGACGTTGATAATATGCATATTATTATTCATTTACAAATTACAAATCAACGGACTACCGTGTTTCTGTAAAATTGTAGAATTCTAAAAATTGTTTGTGTACCAGAAGTCTATACATACATAATTCACAAGGAATTTTACATTGATTTCACATGGCTCAGTTCATAAATTGCGAAAGTAGTTATAACTAAAGTCAAAATGGTAGAGCCGCTGTTTGAAAGCCAAATTTTTCCGAGAGGTTTTTCCCTCGAAGAAAGTTTTGATTGGAACGATACGCGTTTCCATGCCCGGCTTCATTAAACCCTCTCGACTGCGAGTTATTAATTTCCTGGATGATGACGACATTTACAAGAACGAGTTTATCAATTCAGTTGGCTCGTAGCGGTTTCAAGGAACTTGGTGAAAGATTTAATTAGTCGCATGTATGTAATTTGCGAGAGATGTAAGGATAAAATAAAAACTCTGGATTCTGGATTCAAGAAACTAATCTTAAAAGTAATAATCACAGATTTCTCAAGATTTTTTTTTTTGTCAAATTTTTTATTTGAATTTATCTGAAAGAAATGAAGAAGCTTATTAAAATAAGGTAAATAGGAGAAACTTTCATAAACGACATCAACGAATTCTGCAGCAAAAATTCTACATAATTCGACTGATTAAATTTGGATATATTATAATTTTAAGGAATTATTGAGCCATTGAAAGTCAGTACTCAATTTTCTCAATTAATATAGATTTCCGATTTCTATTTTTTAGACGTAACTTAACATAACTTGCTGTATTCATTTCTCAATGATCCTAAACTTACGTAACATTTACGCATCATTTCACTGGTTAGTGAAAAAAATGCGAAACGAAATTTTTAGAATTGACACTGTTCCTAATATCTTTCATCATTCTTAGCACGACGTACATCACACTCGTCAAGATCTCCGAAAATCCAGATCCCAAAAACGAGTATAAATCCTCTGCGCCTTCTACATAATCTTCTTTCAAGTTCTTTGGCCACAATTTTCCATAATTTTCACTGTATGAAAATTTTATGTAAAATTCTACCAACTTGATAATTAGTGGCCTAATTCGTCCATAGTGGATGACTTACGAGTGTCTGAAGCAATTTCATCGACGGAGGCGCACATGGCTTACGAGCACCCGTGCGATCGAGGATTGGCACCCAAGGGTGCCACGTGATACGAATGGAAGAACGAGGTTGGGGCCACTTTTATTCACCGTTCACGTATTTCGAAAACGTGGAAATTTGTGAGGGATCGCTTAAAAGTTAATAGGCGCGGTAACAACCACGGCACGTTAATAAAAGCGGCGGCGTTTACATTTAACCAGCAGGGACTTTGAACCGTGACGAAAAGCTCTCTTTTCCACCTTCTCTTCTTTATTGAAGGCATTCCACGAAGAACGATATTGCTGGTTTGAGGGAGACGACTTAACCTCAGGGAATATCGGGAAATATTTAAATGCGACCGATAATGTGATTTATCTGATGGGAACACATTGGAACAAGGATGACGAAAGCACGATAAATGGCTCAGCTTGTTCTTTGGAGGTAAGTGTTTTAATCTTCTTGATTTCTTTTGAGTATATACTGACTATATATAATACTGAGTATATAGTATTTTGTAATGATTATATACCGACTACTTTCAGTCGATTTATTTGGATATACAATTTTTTAAAAGAAATTGATTTTGCAATGATTAACTTATACAGAGTGCATTAAGTGCTCTAGGGGGAACGTTTTTAAATTTTTCTTGATTTTTTTTATGCATATCACTTTTCTTTGTAACGATTGTGTTATAAGTATATATAGTAGACTTTTTAGTGTATACAAATTTTTAGAAGAAATTAGCCCCACGATATTATACGTAATATAGATCTAGTTGATATTATATCGGAGATCTGAATATCTCGAAAATGAAAATGAATAAGAATGGAGTTTACATGGTTGAACATAATTTTACTAATTATAATCATTTCACACAAGTTCAAAACTACAATAGTACTGCATAATCTTCGCTTTATCACGTCAAATAAAGTTATTAAGTAAGTCTATCGTCCTTTAGAAATAAGTACAATAAAACAAGGATTAAAAGTAAATAATCAATTTCTTTTTTTTCGAATAATCAACTATTCGGTAGGTCTATTATCAAGTGCAAATAAATTGTTCACCACATTGCTCATTACATATTTAATTGAATAGACAGGATAAAAAATCAAATTTAACATCAAAATAGGTTATTTTAGTCTTCAGAGTTTCACAAGATGTATTTTTATCCCAATTTTTATTCTGACTTGTTATTTTGCAGCACAAATTAAGACAGGATGTATCATGAAAGTACTTCTTCAAGAAGAGAATTTTTCTTGGGCTACTACTTGCTCTTTAATTAGCAACGTTTTGGCAAATATATGAGCAGTAAAATTAAGGAAATAGAAGTTTTGAAATTAGCAATTTCGTTTAGAAGCTCGTTCAAGTAAATCGTTTTCCCCTCGTGCTCCTTTCCCTCCATAAATACAGCATAGCGAGGCAATAACAACATAGCGCGTGTTTCCTTCTAGTTTCGCATAACGGAATAATAAAAGATTTGTAATTGTATTTCAGCAGTAAAAATTTACAACCAGTGAATCATAAAAAGGGTGACCTACTTTCTACAACTAAATTCCCCCAGGCTTCGTACATTTTGCTTTATATAATAAAATAAAGATGTAAAAAAAGGAAAATAATGGAAGAAAATTATTTTTAAAGATATAAAATAAAATATAAATAAGAAGATGCAATTATCTGAATACTATTTTCTATGAATGATTGCAGTTAAAACCACGAAATTGTACACGTTTCGAAACTTGTTACAAACATTAACACACACAGCAGCTGCATGGTGAAGTTTCTAAGCAGTTTCGTACGAGACTTTTGCATTGTAAAGTGGAGAAGCCCGCGAGGAGGTCTGCTCTGACGCTTCAACTTTGCAACGATAGACACCTAAAATACGCGACTTTTGTTTTTCCACTTCAAAAGTAGCATTATATGAGATCGAGTGTATATTCACTTTTTTCATCGTGTATAACGTGCTTGAAAATTTATCTACGATTTTCTTTTGAGGGGTAATCGCTAGCAAAATTGAATTGGATCTTGAAAAACAATTTTGTATGCTGTAAATATTAAAAAAAATATTTTCTAACACTGCTCTAGGACGATCTGGACGAAATTTCAAATGAGACATCGTGATAAGGATTGCTTTCGAAGACATCTGTTTCTGACATCTTTCATTTCGAACGAAACTTCTTTTCTCTAGAAATCTAAAAGATAGGATCCACAATGCAACATAAATTTTTAGCAAAATTTAATTCATTTTTCCCTTCTGGTATGGATAGAAAAAAATACTCTCCGAATAATAGTGCCATTTCACAGTAATAAAAAATTGGACTGAGACGTAAAATCTATTCTAGTATTATAAAAATATAAAAGAAATTATTAGTAGAAATAATCTTTCAAATTGAAAGTAGATAAGGAAAGCAGAGGAAAATTAAGTACAGACTTCCCTTTTCATACTTCCATGTGTGGTCTGATCAGATACTGTCCATTTCTACTTTCGCTGCACTCTCAGATTTTTTCCCGCTGTTCCAATAATGAAATTCCATTTCTTTCATTACATGAACTTTATTCGATTCATTTTACCAATGGCGTATATCGAGATCTTCCATAAAAACTTTGTGTTAGTCTAAAATTAAGAACTTATTTAAATCTATTCCAGTGAAATATCATCAAACATTTATTTCGTTTGCTTCGACCAAGGGACCGTTTACAAAGGGGAAACGACGTTATCAGGGCGTCATATGCTTTTAAGGGTGAAAATATAAATATTTAAGGGTTCTCTCTATCGTTAGAAGCAATGCCGCGTTCCCAAAGGGATTTTTACCCGCGTAATAACATGACGTTATTTCCTTTACGCAATATTTACCCTCTGTGAAATTAACCTACATTTTAGATCTACGGGCCGCGCCGACGAAATTAAATTTATACGAAAATATTTCCTTCGTTTCTCATAATGTCATTGGAGGAAGACAATCGAAATACTGAAATTAATTATACATACAATTACCTATGTAGTTAAGAAAGTTTCGTGAAACAGTTGGAAAAATTTCATTTGAAACATAGATTTTATTAATTGGAATATCTCTTGCAAGTCGTGCATTTTCATATGATAAAATCTGTACTCCTGAATTTGAATATATTTTTATGTTACGTCAAGGAATCTAACAATTGACTAACGTATTGTAGTATACGTGCAAAAATATTCTTTGATATAAACAGAAACAGAAAATTCAGGAGTCCATCACAGATGTCATTTTCCTCTAATTAAATATTTCATACAAACATTTTTACATAGAATTAAAATTCTATCAAACTGTTTCTCTCTTTTTGAGTGTGAAACATATTGAATAATTTTTCAAACTAGTAGAAAAATACAAAAGTTATTAACAAAAATTGAATTTCCCCTACTACAGATATACGTATATGTTATTGTGGAGATTTAAAAAAAAATGAGAGTACTTAAGTCCTGAAAGTTACAAAATTTTTCAGTAAATGGTGCTAATGGAATAAAAGGTCCAACCAATCTGCAATTAGGGGATTCATTGTACATCGTTATTCTACTTGAATTAATTCTGCCCAGACAATTCGGCGAAACAAAACCAAACTAAACGAAGCTGTTGGAATTACAGTACTATAGGCAGCACAGGAATAAAGTATACCGAATCGCGTACGATTCATGCGGTTAGTCATTTTCAGCACGTTAAGTACGAAGTACAATTGAAGAAAGCTTCAATTAAACATCATCAGGGGGACAATTTCGCGAAGAATAATCAGTTTAACGGAAAATGGAAACGAACAAGACGTTAGGAACAGTTGATTTTCACGTTGCGCTTAAAATGGAAGGATGAGGACTACCCTATCGTATCATTTACGCTTCAACTTCGTTTACAGTCCAACTTCGTTTCCCTTTTCACGGTTGTCAGAACATTTGCAAGCTTAGAGACGTGAAAATTTCGCGACTTTGCATACCGCCGTCGACGAAACACTCTCGAAAACGTGACTCTATTACAAGTTACTTTCGGGATGGGTCATTATCAAAATGGGAAATTAAAATTAAATTAAATGAAGCCACGCGCAATAATTGCAGCCGACAGTTTTTATTAATTCCCCAGCCAGTGAAACTGAAGTTACATGTTCTTCTTTTCCTCACATATTTTTCACTCTTCCGCCGACCTGCCAGCTCCCAGTTTGCTATTAATCTGTTTACGAATCGCGAAAATGTTTCGAACGCATTTCATCAGAAAACCTCTAATGTTCGCAATCCTTTAATATTTCGCTGATTTATCGCAAGTGAATTAAAAACATTGATAAAAAGCACAAAGAAAATGGTTCGATTGAGTTGTTTCAGGGGAAATACGTAGTTTAATGCACTTCAAAAACTTTGGAATTGTACTGGTGCGCTGTTCAATTTCAAGGGAAATTTCATTTGCATCAATGATTCATACTTTTAACCCACATGTGCTTGAATTTTATTTCTAATATTTTTCAAACTGATGTCAGTTTGCCTTTACTTAGGATTTGAATGAGATATATTAATTAAATTTTTGCATTTCTATTAGCTAATTTTTAATAACTTGCCACCCACTGTAAGGATTGGGATTGTTAATGCTATAATGTTAATAATAAAATTACTTTGCAATCATGTTTGTGAAAAGTTGATGGGCATACTGTGTTAATATTTAGTAAATGTATGAAATATCCAAAAAATTCACAATAATCATAAAATGATAATGGTAATAATGTAATAATACATTCACTCTCATACGTTTTGTTATATTAGTTCATATAATTATTATGTTAAAGCGATTTTTGTCTTTGTGTCTTTTGTATTGGGAATTTTATATTAAAACTTTTAAATCGTACTAAATTTTTTGTATTTTTTGGCATATTTTGTAATATATATAAATAAATAAGTGTTGTAAGAAAATGAGCGACAGCAGCAAATGGAATTTAAGCTAACCGTGCGTAGTAGGAATGATATGAAAGAATGTTAGTTGTAAAAATCAAGTTAGTTTATAAGACGAAATAGACATTAAACGAAAGTACTGTAGCCTGATTGGAAAATTAATAAATATACTACTCCTATTAATAATACTATAACATAAATGTTGTAAGAGTTATTATATTTATCGTAACAATGAGCAGAGTATAATTTTGCTTGTTCTTTGAAAAGAAGGTTATTGTACTTATCTTATAAGCTGTTAAATTTAAAATTAAGCCAATAATAGAAGAATCGGATTGAGTAGGGGATGAAGAAATTTTCAAGCGCCAGTTTATTAATTCAGACGATGTTGTCATGAAAACGGTATTTACAACCGGATAACTAAATGCAGTGTCAAAAATTAAAAAAGAATCAGGAAAATCTAGAAAGCTCTTTCATCTTGTGTTGAATGCGATTTAATTTAATTTAATCGAAACAAATTCATTCTAGGTTGAAACAGACCAAATATAATTACTAGTAATTAAATTTCAAGCGATGGTCAATTGTTCCAATTTTGTTTCTTCTAATAATTGCGTTTTGAAATGCTAAATATGTTCAAAATATTCTTAGATTATTACACCCAGATCGAAGCCCTTTTAAAATAACTTTTCGCATAATTTCGATTCATCAAGAATATTATGCAACTTGCAAACTTTAAGGATTACTATATAAGGGGTGTCGGGAGAAATATTTTTCCATAAAATTTTCATGACTTACAAGTACATCATTTGGAAAGATCAAATGTTTCTTAAATTCCCGTTTTCTCGCTTTTACATAGTTTCAATTTTAACTCCGAAGACTGTGAACTCTTTAGCATTGGATTTAAATTCCGATTTCTTTCAAATATAAATGTATCGTCGTTACTCAGATATTTACAATTGTAGCATTTGCTTTGATATTAAAGTAGGAGTAAGTTCTATATTGAAAATTCTACATTATTTAAATATCTAAAATAAAATAATATGATATAAGATAAAATAAGATATAATAAGATATAAAGGCAAAAATAGATATTAAAAATATTTAATAATATCTAATTAATGGTTGGTTACATCAATCTTGTATCTTTTTCGCATCATTACAACTCACAATAAACGATACATGATTCCCAGAAAGCAAACAAAACTCGTAAGAAATCATCGTTCATGAATCAAAAGAGGAATCGGACCATTAAAGGTAAAAACTTTCCAAAAGAGAACTTTTAACTCTCAATCATTGATATCAAGACTATAGAATTTCTTTCAAATAGTCTACTAATAAAGATCTACAAACAATCAGCTGATTATTTCTATCGTGTATAAGGAAGATTATTTCACTAAGGAGTTACTTGGCAATGAGAAGAACAATATCACTCTTGAGTAGTCATAAATCTTCCTATTCTTAGAATTAGAAGGAAGTATAAAACTGAAGAGTCCTTTTTTAATATTGTTTACGTATATAGATTGTTAACGTATACAGGGTGAAGTAGGATGGAACGCAAATGGTCGTTTAAATTACTTCATTTTGTAGTTTATTTATCCCGCGGAAGGAAAAAAAAATTTGTATTTAAAATAGATTTAAAATAAATTTACACGTATTCTATCAAATTCCCACTCTAATTTATTTAAAGGAATTCTGTTTATACTCTATCATGAGACTCAAATGCTATTTTATTAAATATTTAATGAAATCTTTAGTAATCGCTTGATTCCTTTTACTATTCTTCAACTAAAGGAACTTCAATTAAAGGAAAATAAAAATTATCTACTATAAGATAAAAGATCTACGTATCATATATTTTATTTGCAATATAGGAAACGGCATAGATGCTATTTGGAGCAAGAAGAGATGGGAGAAGACAGACTTGGTGGTAAAAAGCATCTTGGTCAGTGACGTAACGAACTTGAACCTTCTGCAAAAATTTATCGCTTTCCTACGTAATATCTAGAAATAAGCAGACAATTTTATTCTTAAACTAGTAAAATATGCAATAAACAGGTCGTTTGTATAATTATATAAAAATGTTATCAGTTATGCACCAGGTTTTAATAATCATATTATTCCATATATTTATATCCTCTTAATCCGATCTTCATTAATTCGTTGGGATAATACTTTTAATGAAATTTACAAGATATATTATTTGCAATTACGTGGGTACAGAATAAATCTGCATTGAAATGTTATTCATAAATGTATGTTGTAAAATGTAATTAAGCACAAGGCGAGAAGAAGAGAGAGGTCATGACACAAAAATTTTATTAAAATGACAAAGATAGCAAAATTTTACATCGTATAGGTAAATAGAAAGATGAAAAGCTGTCAAATTTTTTTGTATCTTACATGCACGCAATTAATTCCCAACAATTATAATCGATCACGGAATTCAACAAGGTAAATATCACTTTCAATAATCGAAAATTGAAATTCTTGTTTAAAGTAAAAATTATGTATTCGAAAATTTATTGATGTAGAATGAAGGAAGAAATTAACTTCTTAATAGAAAAATCATTGAACCGGAAATTTTATAGTTATCCAAAGATTGTTGTTCGTTGATAGAAGAAAAAAACATACTGAAACTTTCAATACTTGTGTTCCTGTATTTTTCAATTTCGTTATTCCAAAAATTCATTTTCACAAATTTCCTCTTCGATTCGCGGTGAAACAATATACCTTGGATATTTTTCGTTTCCTGGGCAGAAAGATTGAAAAAATGAAGCCGTCGTCGTATCACGTGGCCTTCACAATTTCGTTCGCGTTTCCGGCAAACGTTTTTCAAATTTCTGTCACAGAACTATCTCTTTTTCTGTCGTTTATGACGAATCCTGCGTTACAAATCCTATATCAAACGACAAATCCTGCGGAGGAATATTGACAGTCCATGTTGAAAACACAGCATAAAAATTTCTAAAAGTTACTTAACAGTTACTATAAGTTATGATTGTACCTTGTAACTTGTCAACCAATTCAGTAGAATAAAATTCATACAAATTCCACTTCCTTCATAAAATAACTCTGCACATAAATATTTATTATTGAAATGACTGAGTAACAGGTTTTTATTGCTAGTTTGAGAAATTTATAATTTTCCTAAAATGAAAATAGAGTATAAGTAACATTTCATTATATCTAAAATATTATGTTATTTTGAATACAACAAAATTTAGAGAAAAGATATTGAGACGAAATTTTTGTTTTACATTTCATATTTAAACTGACTTTTGCACTATTTTTGCACATGAAAAAGACAATTAATTTTAATTCCTCTCTATCCAATTTTATATTGACAAAATAGTTTATAAATTTCTTTAGTCAACTATATATTCAGGCTATCTTTCTCCTTTATGATTTGTCTAGCCACGCATCGACTCATTTCACTTGTTACGTTAAAGCCCTGCCAAACTCTATTTGTTTGTCTAAGCAGTGACCCATTCTACTTGTTTGAGCAAGGAATACGGTGTTCATACGCTTATTATAGTCTATCTGGTAAATCCAACGTGATAGATCTTTTGTGTAATATCTTACTAAATAGCGATCAAATTCTACAATTCAATTCTTTTCCATTTAACTCAATAAATAAAAACAATTATTAAAACTGAAGAAAAATAAATAATTGTATTGCAAGTAAATAAAAATGTGTGGCCATGGATATTTTTTGCAGATTTTCTAAATTTATTTTTGTGCATCCCAATCAAGAGATGTGTTCAGAGTAATAACAAAGCTTGGCTGATGAAAACATTTGTAAATTTACGTAAATTGTTTGTTTGTTATTCGAGCCATTAAAAACTCCATTCGTACGCATCAATCAGATAACGATTTACAATTGTTGGAAGAAAAGTGAAAAAGCTGGACGATCAAAACAAAATAATTTCGATCAAAAATTTAATGAACTATAAGAAGATGATGCTGGTGAGACGATGTATAATGTAAAGCAAAGAACAAGGCGGGCAATAATTCCAAACCTTTTGCACGATACAAATTGCAACAAGTTCCTGTTAGCATTGGAACAAAAATGTATCTTGATCTACAACTTTCAAATTTTGTCTTCGATATATTTAACAAAGAATTGTTCATGTTAAAATTACAAATACGTCGCAATCACGGAATTCGTTATTAAAAATGTTTATAATATTTTGATATAAAAATATCCAATTAAAATAACTTCGCTGATTGAAGACATCTTTGATTATAAAAATTAATTATAAATATATGTAGTATCGGACCCGGAGGAACCCCCAAAATGTAATAACAATCCCGGACGAACCCCCAAGAACGTACTGATATTAGTGATTTATTTAAAGTAAATGGATTGTACAGGTGTTAATTAGGCAGTAAAACGATGATTGTTTAACAAGAACTAAAAACTAATAATTCGAACAACTCAATGGTTCATTTTCAACTCTCAAACG
>JACXIM010008789.1:0-12943 GCA_014737505.1 Bombus sibiricus | reverse complement strand
AAAGATGTTTGGGCCATCATCGAGCTAGTTAATTCAATTTGAAATAACTAGTCGAGAGGCTATGGTTCGGGTCAGAGATTTGGAGCGTTGGGTTTTCCACTAGTTCGTTTTGAGAACACTTGGTTATGTTTTTGTCGATTCACTTTCGAGGGATGGGCGTCACGTGTTGTTTTACGAACTTCACAGAGCACTAGACACATCACGAGCAAGATAAGAAAATTTCGGACTTTAGATATACTGGTAAAGTTTATTATGTGAATCCAACAGAGTGACAGTTAAGGATGTTAAAACAGAATGTCTCGAGAACTGATTTCTGGAAGGTTTATATACTACGGGTTTGGCTCTTATGGAGGGGGTGTCACCAGGGCCACAGTCAGAGGTGGCCATGCTGTTACTGTCTTTTGACACTGGAACACTCTCTACGATGTAGTTTCGATAGCCTGCGGGATGTTCCTTAGACCCCCTTGGATTTTCTATCTCTCGTGGCTATATGTCTCAGCGATACAGCTAGTCTTACAGTAGCAGGAATTGTTGCACAAAAGTATCGTTTCTTCTCATTTACTGGAGCAACATTTTGTAATAAAATTTTGAAATCACTTTCCGACATGTTTACAAAATTCTTAAATCCAGAATCGTCTTCTAAACTTATTTCTATTTTCTAAGATACCACTCTAAGAAAATCGTTTCCAACACCAATAACTTCCGACTAAAATTCTACCTTTCCACAATCGTTTAACACTTTCCTATTTCTTCTTCTACGAATTAAAAGATATATATCAAAAGATTAATTCTACGAATTAATCGAAGATACGATTAAAAGATAAAAACATGTATGTCCCGTAAACTGTGATAGCAACCTTACTCAGAGATATAGCTAGGGACATTAATTAGATGTGGAAACCAGACGTGTGCGGGTATTCCAGATTACGGATTCGAGCGAGTTTGGAAAAAGTCGTACATTCTCGGACTGACTCGAAATCACATTTCCCGTGTGACGTCAATCAACATTAGAAATCAGATGTGTGCATACCCTCAATTACTTCAAGAACCCACTGTTACGTCGGGCGACACTCTACCTAGACCAGGCCATACACCGCGGGCAAGATGGCAACCAGATGTCCGCACATCCTTACTACATACCCTCAATAGTCTTAAGGACCTATCATAAATCTCAGGCATTTTCTAACTAAAGTCCTTCAGACCATACAAACATCCCTTTACTGACTCGATTCTAAAGCTTATAGTTTGCTACGGGAAGACATGGGAAAGTTAGTTTTTCTCACGTACGATACTTCACACTAGCAACTATCTATCGAGGACGGCTAACACCCTTCCTAGTCCACCAACCTTCTTTTATCCAATCAGAAGCAATGTCTACTGCCCTCACTTTCCTAACCAAATTGTCATGAACAAATCCGATGGTCCTTTACTTTAGACACACCCATCACTAGCTTTCCTCCGGCACAGCATCGTCACTTTAACTTACTATTTCTTCACCGTTAGAATAGTCAACATCTCAAGTCACGATTATTGTTATTCAATAAACTTTGTTAGAAATTAAAGATAGTAGTTGTGTTATGACTCAACCTCCTTATCTTTAAAATATAAGTTTTTAATTTTACGTGACACCCGAGACAGACCCATGGTAAACACGCGACACTGTTTGCATACAGTCTACATACATTGTTTAATAACGGACGACGTACAATGTATGTTGACTACCTCCAAACAATGTCTATCAGCGTAGACTAGGCTTAAACGAATATTACAAAATGTGAAGGAAACTTTTTGGACATTATTCAAATAATATCTTTGGAAAATGATTATCTGAATACATAGTCATTTATTTTTATTTTACGTCGTCTTGAAATAAGCGTGAATTTATTTTTAAAGTGCAAGGAGGAATACCAAATTCTCCATTAATTCTAAAAGATTAGAACTTCCACTAGTTACGAACGAAACTAAAATGAAATATGATAAAAATGTCTATAGATAATTAAGGGGGTATTCTAGTCTACAAATTTGAAAAAATCGGAAATTTCTTTTTTCATATTTCCAAAGTTTAGACATTCAAGAATATGCCCTTAAAAGGATTTTTCAAAATTTCAATTGTTTTATGAGTTACAGCCATCTTTGTGACGCGGCATCTGCTCCGGTCCGACCGGAACAAATGAACAGTTTTAATTAATAACAATTACGGCTATTGTGTTTTAGAATTTTTCTCTTTCATCGTTAATTCTGTGTTCTACATGTAAGAAAGATATTCTTGTATGGAGCAGGAATCGCAGATTAAAAATATGTAAGTATGCTGTACCATTCTATGAGTAAAATTACCGGAAACTTGTCTCAAAACTTTGAACGCGTTTTTCTCGAAACTACCTTTTTCGAGTTGGCGTGCACGATATTTCAAGTTCTACTGAACGGATTTATTTGAAATTTGGTGTGAATATTCTTTATACATTTCTCTATCGCCTGAAGCACGCTCAGATCAAAATTTTTAATTTTACTATTTTGAAAAAATTCGGAATTGTTAAAAAAACATGCCAAAAAAAATTTTTTTCAAACGGCCGCCATTTTGTGAAAAAATATTTTTTTTACTTTTCCAAGGTTCATACTATAGCGGCATCTATACTAATTAAGAGCTTGTTCGGATTTTTTATCTCAGATGACTAGAAGGGTTGAAATCTTGCACACCAGGACACTCTTTTTTTGGACCCCCCACTTTGCCAGCTTATAACTTTGTGAATTTTGAGTTTTTTTCGGTTAATTTTTTATGCAATCTTAAGATATCAATAAACAAATGATAAAAAATGGATAGTAAAAATATTCTTTGTTTCGTTTGTACAGAGCTTCAAAAACCGCCCGAAATTCATGCCTCTAGACTAGAATACCCCCTTAAAAACTCAGAAATAGAAGAGAAATCAGGTCGACATCATAAACTCGGTTTGAAACTATTTTTTGCTAACGTCCTAATATTTACGCCTTTGGACGAATTAACTAATTTTCTGCATTATATGGGATATATTCAAAAAGGAACTAGGGAAACGTAATTAAAATTTGAATTTGATGCAAGATTTAACACAAACCTAGTTCGAAACATAAAATGAACTCATCGAGCAGCGCTATTAGAATCATCCCTTTGAAGACGATAGGCGGAAAGTTATAAGAGAAATTGAATTCCTAAGATCAAAGCATCCTTAACTCGGAATCAAATTATAGTTAAAGTTAGTACAATTACTGGTTAAATATGTACATTTTTAATGATAATTTATGTATTATATAAATACTATATAAATTAATGAATTTAACTTAAAGACACAAAAACCAATGTGTAAATAATATCGTGTAATTAAGTTTGATCTTTTCGATCCTTTAATTATAGTACCTTTAATGATATTGTAGATAAAAATACATTTTCTTTATTGATCACTTTTATGAAGTTATTCATTTTACAAATAATATAAGTACGAAAACTTGTGTAATAATTCTTTTTGAAATTGAATATAACAAACAAATATATTAAAAAAGCTTAATTTAAAGTATGAGAGATCATGTAACATTATATTTGTTTATCGTCATGAGAAGTGATAATATTTATTTCATAGCAAAACGTCTTGTTCAAAATATGTTTAAAAATATTCGAAAATATAAAAAGAAAAAAAATATGTTTGCGTAATCTTATTATTTTTAACTACAGATGTAGAATGGAATCTTCTATGAGGAATCAAAAATATCAGATTGCGTAAAAATGAAATAATATTTAATAAAATAAAATACGATATGCAATTAAACAGAATACACGAATAACCGTCGCGTGATGCCGTCTCTGATTTCTTTTTCTTACTAACTGCGTTAATGTTCAACAATAAAACAGATTTTTATTGATCCGCATTCGTTCTTCGATTCTGCATCTCCTATTGTTCTAAAATCGATGCAAAATAACATTATACATCTGCATGCACACATATATATCTTCATACACATTCGTATATTGTATCATTCCCTCATACATTATGTTAATATTTTATGGAGACCTTTTTGGCCTTTAAAATAATACTCAACACTACTTTGTTTTGCCTTTAAAATAGCATTTGAAAATAACAACCAAAGATAAATATCTTCAAGCCAAATATCATTACTAGACTGCGCATTTTTAAGCAAATTTATATCTTAATGGATGCAACCAAAAAAGTAAAATTTAAATAAAGGTTTGTCATACCTATTAAAAAATATAACGAATATTTATTTTTTCTTGTGAATATTTGATACATTTTGCTATATTATATGTATTCTGTTCATTTTTTCGTTTTTAAATTTTGCATAAATGCTCGTTCCGTCTGAAGGAACGTGTTCTTCGTAGTTTCAATAACCGAGTGCGTCATAAAAGTGGTTATTTCTGTGGAAAGATAATTTAGCAAATTATAACAGTCCGATCGATCGAGCGTCACCCAAAAGAAGTATCGCCACGCTTATTTAATTAACATCGATGCCTTACGCTCCTTTAGGTATCGCTCATACGCCTCCCGCTAAGGGTTTCCGTGCTTCGAGCTTGTCATGTAGGAGACACAAGGTATCACGAAATTAACACATCACTGATGATCTCTTCGCGTCGTAGTTCGAACGTTTCGTAAATAAGGTAAAAAATTTGGACTGTAGTTATAATAGTAAAATTTATTGTACAAATCCAACAGAGTAACGGTTCAGAGTGTTATGACAGAGTGTTAACGATTCAGAATCTTACAACAGTGTGTGTCGGGTGCTGATTTTGGGAACGTTCATATGCTAGGGTTTGGGCCCTCTGGAGGCGTTGTTGTCGGGCGCTAGTTAGAAGTGGCTATCCTGTTACTGTGTTCTGAACCTGGGACATTAGCTAATTATCGTCTCGATGGCTGTGACCCTGCAGGACGTTTGGGACACAGGGCCACCCCAGTACCATTTTATGACCCTGTGACAAGCGCATGGAATTGCAGTGAGCATCGCCTGCAAGCAAACATGCTGATTGGCCATTTTCTTACGTTTGATGGAAACCAATCAATGTGCGTATTTCGGTACTTTCGTTTCGAGCCTTATTGAACGCTCGGTCGAGTAACATGACGCCGGACACATTCTCGTTCGAGTCGCTCAACCGTGAAAATCAATCATAGGATCAGTTTCTTGTAATCATTTGTAACGACTAGTTCAGTCTCGCCCATGCTTTTGAATCGTTAACATCTTCTTCGCCAAACGTGCAGTAAAGTAAATTTCGATCTCTCAGTATTGGGAAAGAGCAGTTATACCTGCATTTCCTGACTCATCAACATCTCCACACGTTCGTAGAGGAAGAATCGTTCCATCAAAACGATCAACTGACAATATTGTACGGGATCTTCAACTGTAAACGGTATGTAATGAACGATCGGTGGACAGCCTTTGTGCAGGGCTTTCAATTGCAAGCAGCATCGACACGCGTTCGTTCAGGAATAAATTAACCATTCGTAACGTTCGGTCGTATATCGCGGCGGAGCAGTTGGATCGTATCATCTGCACGATCATCCGCAGTAAGCATTCGTAAATCTTGTATCCGTAGTCAGAGACAATTCGAAACCTTTTCATCGTTCGGAGAAGTACAAATCTTGATATTGTTGATTGTTCATCGCGCATTCAATCATTGCTTCCCCTCGTGAATCAGTTATGCAAGGTTAATTTGGCGGGTAACAAGTTACAATGCAGCGTCATCGCTATCAGATATACACGCACACGTACACGCACAAAGAAACGCATAAAAATCCACAGTCTAATCATTACCAAAATCGTCATTTACACCAAGAAATACACCAAACTACGTCCATCTCAAATCTATTCTGTACGAATTCAAAATCATGAATCTAATCGATCATCCTGATAAGCAATCTCTTCTGATACTGGCAAGAAACTTTAGACGATTTAGAAGATTTAGACGTGAACAAGGATAAAAACGTTGAACGATTGTAGCAAATGGGGAAACAGCGAGAAAAAGACAACAAAGGTTCCTCGAAGAAGAGAAGGAATATCGTGAACAGTAAACTAAAGAATAGCACAGCCTATAGAAGGCAGACATATGGGCGGAGCAAAAAGCCGATTAAACAAAAACGGCTAAATTGGAAGGCCACGCAGGTAGGAATAATTGGAGTAGTCGATGTCCAAGCAATTTCTCTTTTCTAGGGCTCACCGATAAAATCCTGTCGTTTGTGGCCCCCGTTCATAGAGGCTGCTATTCCTGCTCGTATAGAAGAATGGATTGGCCTATTGGAAAAGAATTATAGCCAGAGGATTTCATGTGAGGCCATTCGATACCGGAGGGGATCGCGATCCGTGGACGAAGTCCACGGAAAAGGGTTGCTCGCTTGGACGGTCACGTTTCCAGGCTATTGGAAACGTCTTCTGGAATTTCTATCCGGCTTCAGGTTCGGTTTCTCGCGTTCCATTATGATTTACGGACGCGCACAGAGATGTCTCTCTTTCTTCTTCTCTCTCTCTTTCTCCCCCTCTCTCTTCCTTTCTCTCTCTTTGCCCAGCAAAAGCAATTTCCTTTTAAAGTGTACTTGGAATGACGTTGGACCGTTTCAAGGAATCGTTATGTCCAAGTATAGGAACTGTTCAAGAGATTCCTCGGATTTTCTGTTTCGAGGATGTCAGTTGTTGGTGAAAGGTTTAGTTTTGAAAATGTAGTGAGTTATTTAACCGAGTGGAAAATATGTACTAACTTTAGTGAAAGTTACAGGACAATAATGTTGTTGATATAGTTATGACGTAATAATTATGTTGAAGCCTAACATAATTGCTTGCTATTAAAATATTGCTATCTCATCTTTCGAATTATAAATATTTATCATGAGAAATACCTTTATTTTAAGTAATAGTAATTGTTTCAATACGTTACGCTATCTCTCCAAGTTATCTATTTTGTCGAAACGCAGCCACTGCGGAAGAAATGAAAATTAAAATATGTATTTACGAAAAATAAGTGAGATTTATTTATTTAGATAAATCACAGTCCAATACGCACTGTCGAAATAAAAATCTATAAATTTAAAATTTTATATTTAAAGGTTGGTCAATTTGTAATATTCAGAATTTAAAACAAACGCCACATGCTTTTGGAAGAAAAACTCACAATTTCGTGTTTCTTTACGAAAAGCTAGTCAATTAGTATCATTGAAGACCTAAAATACCTTTCTTCTGAAACCTCATTCGGTAGCCTTCCCGTTAAAAAGAAAAGAGTTAGATATTAGATTTTCCTCATGAAACCCTCGCCACCGAAGCTAGAGCCTTATCGAATCCTCCTCCACTCCGCGTATTCAATGTTTCAGCCTCTGGTAGCAATCTCGAATCTGAAGATAATACGGACCAAATTACCAGCGTTTTTTCCGAAGAATATTGTCTGTGGGCCCAGGAATCGTGTCTGTTCTGTACGTTTCGTAATCAGGATACAGATTGATCAATCCCAGCCTGGCATCTGCGAGCAAGTGCAATTTAATTTCAAGCTTGGGATGTAATACGATCCGGTGCAATGTCGGTCGTGAAAAGTGTCACGGATGGAAAGAATTCTCGGTATGAAAACTTCAATTGCGAAGATTTCCCACGAGCTGCGGACCGTGGATGACATTTTTCATGGTTAAACGTTTCTCTCATTTAAAAACGCGTCTGGATTTTCGACGTGAAAGGAATTCAGCGAAGGAATGCCAACGATTAATTTCAGGTGAAGACGTGGCCTGGATGGAGCGTCATACGACGAAAAAGACGAACTTCATGGAAGAAGAATGTTTAGAGCGCGATGGATCCGGAAATGAGAGATTCTAAAGTCCTTCCGGATGATTATTAAGTTTGAAATTGGGAAAATAGAGGGTGGCGATGATATTTCATTGCATTAGTGAAATGGAGGAAGCATTTGCGAGTTAAATGCATTTTAGATTTTACTAATCAAATGCATATTACATATATTAGTGGATGATAATTATTGGAATTTGATTTGATGGGCAATTAAGTAGACTGGTTATTGGAGTGATTAAGTATTTTCAGCTATTTGAAATATGCCGCTATTGGAATTGGATTTGAAATTAGATTCGAATAGATATTTAGAGGATAATTGCGCTATGGATCTAGAAATGGGACATTCTAAAATTGCTTGTGATGATTATTAAATTTCGGATTGAGGTATGTTAAAAAAGAGATTATAAATGTGGCATTTCGTTATAACAGTGAAGCGAAGGAAATATTTATGAATTAAATGAATTCTTGGTTGATGACACAATTTAGTGAGAAATATCTACATTAGCGAATAATAATTATTAAAATTTGATTTAATGGATATTTTTAAATCATGAAATCAAGTAACTTAGGAATGTTTAGAGTAATTATTTAACCTTGGATAGAATAATTATTAGAAATGTTGTTAGGCGTAATTATTGATTACTTGAAATATGTTATTACTATATTTTTATAGCAATGTATTGTGCTATGATCTTATTGAAGCGTTTGGATGTAGATTGCAAGTGGACTTTTATCGTAATAATGAAATAGTTCTTATGGGTTAGGTTAAATTTTGGTAGGTGACATGAAAAGTACATTAGTGAACAGAAAATATTGAATTTCGAGTTGATGGGTAATTTTTCATCAAAATATAATAAATCATAATATTCATCGTTCTGAATCAAACAACTTTGTCCTGGAGTAGCTTTTTTGTCGATGAAAGTAACTAATTACATTTTCCCAAGAGAGAATAAATAGAAATATTCTGCTCCGTAAAATTTAATTTTTGCAAAATATTACATTGTATTTGCGCACATTATTCTGACGATGTAACTGTTTAAGTCCTTTCCTATGTTGAACATTTTTTAATCCATGACATTATGTGATGACCACCGATAATCAACTTCTTAAACAATCTAGAATAAATAGAATATCTTGTATTACAGCATCTATTTGTTGTACTGTCTTTTTCTACATGCTAAGTCTTGGTAACTAATATTAATATATTCGCATTCGAAATATAAAATGAAAACTTCATCCGGTAAAAATCTTTTGCACGCCATTTTACAGCTGTGCAAGAAAATTCATCGAAATAATACACTTCGAACGAATCCACATTCTGGCGATAACAAATTACGGAAAACCTCTGTCGCGGACAAGTGACTCAATATCGGACTAGATTTCATGAGTAAAATCGCGACTGCAAGTGTCTCCGCTATAAATCAGCAGTTTTATTACTCACTCCTAGTAGACCGGAAGTGATAGTAATTTTTACGCGACTGTTACTCGCACGCCGCGCCGCGCCGGTCAATATAAAGCAAGAGACAACAGCCGTGCAACTGCTTCCGTGCAAACTCATGCCCCTTCTCGAACGTGTAACTTTAAAGAGATCCTCCGCCACTGAAATTCCAAGCAACTACGACGGAAGTTCCTACGAAGATTGTCACGTTCCCGTTGTTTCCGGGGCAAGTAAATAAGAGAGAAGGTCTCGGGACTCACATTTACAAGCAGACTCTTGTCTCTCGTTGCCTTTATCAAAATTGAAACGTGATGACTCCCTGGCGTCGTTAAGCGATGTCTAGAATCGATTAATTTCGTACGATATTTTAAAGCGTATCAAGATTGCATAATAGTTGGGATCGAGCTGACTCCTGATAACGAGTTGTATGAAATAAGATATTGAAATGAAATGGATCATGTTTCTCTCTTTTTATAGGAGAATAATTTTAAACACATCGACGAGTAAAGCTTTATATGTAAAAATATGTCGTTTGTATTTTTCAATGATTTAACAGTAGAATCACAACTAAGGTATAAACCTTCTGCCATTTGTATCTATTGTAATTTGTATTATTGTAAGAAGAAAATAAAATTACAAGATAGATATATCAGGATTATATGAGGAATGCAAAGAGAAAAACAAGTCGTAAAATCAAACAAGCTATAAAAAATTACGATTGCTCTGGTAGCTTTAATGTTAATTTTATATCAGTATCAGCAGAAAATATTATGTATATAAATATTTTATGTCTGCCACATACGCGTCGTGCCTGTATGTCTTCTTCTGTATGATTATTTGTAATAAAAGTGTAATAAAATTTGAAAATTTAAATATGAAATTACAAATTCATTGAAAATTACGATAAAGTTTCTCACGATTACTAACAACAAATATTTTAAATTTCTCGTTATGACAAACCAACGAATCTTAAAAATGTTCTTCGTAATGTTTCACTATATCGGTTTCATTAATCTTAAATTCAACAAATTATATCTCAAAAACGTAACCTTATAATCCAACGTATGAATATTTTTTTCCCATAAAGAACGTATATTTTAAAATAATAGCTTTAGGAATAAGTGGGAGATACGTGTAATTTCAGTTAGTGACTTTACAAACAAAACAGACTAAATATAAAATAAAAAATTTAATGAGGAAAGCATTTGTCGGTAATAGTGCAAAATAGGGAAAATATCGCCGATTTCAACCACCTTGAAATATGTTGTCAAGGTCAACATTTCGAATATTTTTTCCCTATACATATAACATAAGCTGCTCAACTTTAATTTTCCAAATATAAAACAATTTATGTTTAATATTATACATATTACATAATATTTCATTTTCCAAATATTTGTTCTGTAAATAATTTTTACAATCACAGTAGATATATTTGTTACAATTTTGTCCAATTGAAGATTAGAATAAAGTGCAATATTCCATATGTCAATCGATTCATCGAAAATTAGTTTATGTTAGCGTTGCCGTTAGCAATTGAGCTATTAATTTAGTCTAACCTATAACTGATTGAATTTTCTTTTTTATTTGTACAGTATTAAAGTATAGTATTATTGCCACACACATTAATGAATTAAGTTTAAGTTAGACTATGTAAAAATATGGTCGCCTAGTCCAGGATGACACAGTACATATAATCGTAATCTAGATTTAATTTTAATTCTATTCTACGTAACTACCCATTTCTTCTTTAATATAAACATTTATGCCTCCATCGAATGACTTTAATTATATGTGCCAAATTTTTTATCGATAGTGGCTAATTGACAAAAGCGTAATAAGCTAAGTTCTTATTAATTCACAAGAATATTTTGTATCTCCTTTCATCTCGTAGCACGACGAAAATTATATTCGTGATAAAGTTCAAAGGCTGGTATTTATATGGAACAATTTTGCGTTGTTGGAAAAGCGACAACATGAACGATCGTGAAACTCCGTTTATAACATTACAGACGAGTAGTTACATCGTAAACGGATTGCAGTTGAACAACCACTCCTTAAAGTTCCCTTCATACCGACTCCACGAAATATATTTATTACTAGCTGGAAATATTCCGGAAAATTTCGCTGAAATTCCAATGTATCATAATTTTGTGAAATTCTGAAACGTAAATTCTGTGAAATCATGTAAAATTGTGTATGGATGTTGCTCGAGAGAATTATAAGCAAACTATTCTGCCGTTAAAATATGAAATGCCTGTGTATGTACATGATTTTATAGGGGGATTGAAAGAGGGATTATTGCAAACGATGTTTTTCGTAAATTCCTATCAAATTCTGCATTCTGACATAATTGTGGAGTTTTAGTTTTGATTTAATTTCGCTCTAAATTTATTTTGAACAGAATCTATGTTTGTAAGTTATACAATAGTATTATTACAAATATTATTTATTTTCAGAAACAATGAAATTAGTATCTCAACCGATGCAATTAGATATATTAAATGTTTATCATAGTATGTATATAAATCTCTCTAATATATAATTACATGTACTATAAAATATTATATTATAATTATCGAGTGATTTATTGTTCTTAAACTTTATTAATATGTCTTATAACCTATCTTATAACATTAATAGAAATATTACGGAAATAATACACGTATAAATAAAATGAATAATATTATACATGAATATAACGTATATGTCGGAGATAAAAGGACACCGAAGAATCCCCTTTGGAATTTTTGGAAAATCCCTTAACACTTTGATCTAGATTCTACCATAGCCGTAATTAAGCAATTGTCGTCATTCAATCAGATTGTAGTTGTTTGAGATTTGTGATAATGAGCATTTTTTTTTTATTTGGTAATTTATTTACAATCAATTCTGGTACAGAATTTTAAGTAACTTCATTTGGCGTGGTACAGTGACTTGGATTATAATAATTTATATTATGATTGATTCTAGTTTAATGCTTCAATCTAAAGGGTATTTTCTTTTTAGTCTGCGGGTCTGATCCGCCGTGTCGAGTAGTTGGGTGACTAAAGGGTTGTGATGATTGTTGACTCTTGTGTTATATCTGCATTTGAACTTGTATATTTCTTCTTTGACTGTGGGTATCCTGAGGTCGCGGTGGATTGTTTCGTTGGAGACATACCAGGGTGCATCTAATAGGGATCTTAGTGTTTTCGATTGGAAGCGTTGAAGTATTTCAATGATGGAATTACTTGCTGTTCCCCATAGTTGGATTCCGTAGGTCCAGACAGGTTTTATTACGATTTTATAGAGGGTAATTTTGTTCTGCGTACTTAGTTTGGAGCGTCGGCCAATGAGCCAATGAAATTTTTTGAGTTTGTCCTTAAGTTGCTTCGTTTTGTCTTTGATGTGATTTTTCCAAGTTAATCTCTTGTCCATAAAACCACCAAATGGCAAACATTTAAAGAAATAATTGAGAGCAAAATCAACTGCAACATCCCATTGAAAACACCCGAACACATCGAACAGGCAGTAATAACACTTACAGATACTATACAAGAAGCAGCATGGGCAACCACTATATACGAATCAACCAATAGACAAACAAAAATAATTCCGCCAGACATCCTTGAAAAAATCAGAGAAAAAAGAAAAGCGAAAGCAAAATGGCAAAAACATAGAACACGAGACAATAAAAAACACCTAAACAAACTTGCAAAGGAAGTAAAAAACAAA
>JACXIM010008788.1:0-12746 GCA_014737505.1 Bombus sibiricus | reverse complement strand
GCTACGTTGGCGACTGATTGTCGCCTCGAGCCCAAGCTCACCGTCACCAATCTCGAATAAACACAATCGGATTGAATGACAATTGTTTAATTATGGTTATGATAAAATCTGGATTACAATATTACGGGATTTTCCCCAAGTTCCGAAGAGAGGCTCCGGTGTTCTTTCATCTCCGACATATATATATATATATATATATCGGGTTAACATTGGAATTAGGGGCGGTTGACAAATATTCACTCAACTGCTCATCGTGGTGATGTACTAGAGATGATGTTTACTGATATAAATGTGATTATTACAGAGTGTGACGAGTAATAATGGCGTTTGAATGATCGAAATGTCGATGACAATGAATTTAATTTCGATAACGAATTCACGGCCAACGGGACGACGAATGCGATCTGATACACGATCTTAGTATGACTCAACGCGCAAGTAGAACTGCCCTTATATACTCCTCTCCGTACCTCTCGGGTCAATTTTTGCTTTTAAGGAGAGCTGTATAATTATTCTATACGTCTGTTTGGTACACATCCCTCCCGTGACCGTGGCTACGTTCAGTGTCCCGTTATGTCACTTCGAGCCCAAGCCCACCGTCATAAACCTCGGGCACCCATGCTCGGATTAGAACATTACAACTATTTCTCAGTTTTATTATTTAAGTGCAGCTATAATAAAAAATCTTGGCTATTGTAAAAGTATTGGGGACCTTCCCAAACGTTCCAAAAAAAGGCCCCCATGTCCTTTCTTCTCCGACATATATATTTTACGAAATGGTCCTAGTCAGATTATTGAGATTCGTGTGATCAAAATGATATTAAAACATGGCTATATTTAACCAACAGTTTTCAACTAAATTAAAGAAATGCATAATACGTGACTGGGACCCTATCTTATATGATATCTTATTGATCTTGAAATTCAATTCTCGTTAATTTACCGTGCCGCAATTGAAACGCAATACAACTGTATTTTCTACCAGTCGTGGGGAGACGCTATCACGAGGAAGCGCGTCAACGGGAATCGTAAAGTCCCGTTACGATTATAATAATCGACACCACGAACAGATCGATCCCCTTATTTCTTTTGGGATAACAGGGGTGATTGATGTGGTATAACACTGCGATTAACGTGTTATAATATTTATATTTCCAGCAACTTATTACAAGATAGAGTCACGCCGTTGCGTAAGGTATAAGTATCGTAGGCGAATGTTTGACGGGTGAAGACCAGATGGAGATACACTGAATGTTCTGTCGTAGTAGAACAAATCCCTTACAGTTGAATGTAGTAATGTAGTCCGAGATGTTGATTGATCCGTTGATGATTTGGCAGTTGTCGACTTAATGCCGGAGTATTGACTGAACTAATGTCGTAGAATCAGTTGAGTTGACTCTCCTAGTCTTAGAAGAAGAAGAAATTGACTTTCCTAGTGTAGTAGAAGAAGTAGTTGACTCTCCTGGTGTAATAGAAGAAGTAAAGTCCGTTCTCGTGTTATTACGGAGGAAAGCTCGGTGTGGGAGTGCCTTTTGAAATAAGAACGCGGATTCGTGTTCACACTTTTCGTCAGGAAAATGAGAGTAACGATCCGCGATGCCCATTGGTTATGACCCACGTTAATGAATGAAGATAGGAGGAGGAAGCCTCCTACCGACGTGGCTCGTGAGTGACCTTGTTCATGGAAAAAACCTGCATTTCCGTTAGATAAATATCCGCTTCCTTCGTAATTTGTAAGAACGTGCAATAAACCTAAGGACTGTTTTAAGGACTATCCATAAAACGAAAATACTTGCAAGATTACAGTTTAAGTTAAAAAGATTCTGTTTATGGTGGTTCCTTAGGTTTATTGAGGGTCTGCATAACGGCACGCGGACCCTTGACGGCCAGACAATGAAAGACGTCGCACGGACCATCTCACGCGACGTAACAACAACCATCAACCTGATAAATATGGCTAGCCTCTCTCTCACCCCAATTTTGATCAGACACCTTTGGATTTTATCAAAATTTCCTTTACCATAGGATACGTATTTGACGGAGATCCATTTTTCTTTAGAGTGTTTCTATTTTGCCATTAAAATCTATAATGTAGTAAAATGTTTTCTCTACTTTTCGTTCGTGTTTCACTTTAGGTGCTCTTCGGTAACATTGAATCATTTTGCATAAGTTACCATACCAATGAAACTTTACTCGAGATTATAACTGGTGAAGTTCTCTTTGGAATTCCTCTAATTCGATGTACTTTTCTTTTCTTCTTTTTCGCAAGAACGATCCATCTTAACATACTTCAATTTAAATTCGGCAGAAGCTTTCGTTTAAATTTCAAAATCCAAGTTATTGGCGGAATTTGTAAAATTGTATTTCTTCTGTCACAAAGACGCTTCATGTTTCCACAAAGAGGATTTGTTTTAGCGCAATCACTGCTGATTGATCATCGTGGTGAAAACAGAATGAAAAAACATAATCCGACAAATACGTCGTTATTTCCTAGTTGATGGTTCAACAAAAACGTAGCTTCAATCTTCTAATTAACGTTACTTGTACAAAACGTTTCGAGTCAAAGTGCTGTATACAATGGTACCAGTACACCCTATTTCGAGTCCCGAGTATACAAAGACATAATTTTAACTCCATGACGCGTCTTTTAATTAACGCGAGTCATACACAACGTTTCGGATACGAGAGTGTTGGTTCGTACAACAAAGGTTGTACGAATGTCCTGGTTTACACGGGGAAAGAGTTTACGTTATTTTCTGAAAAATGTAATTTATTAAAGAATACCTACACTTTAAAAACAATACATATCGTACTACTAAAATCTACAAATTTCCCGAGCAATCTATTAAGTTTACCAGCTTTTTAATTTTTAGAAAATACAAACGTTAGCTTTTATAATTGCTCAACTGTTCATTTCGTTGTACGGCAGAACCGGTAAAAACTCGTGAAAATAGTTCATTTTCCCGCTGTGAAACAATCAATTTATTTGATTACGCGCTTTCATAGCGATACATATCGTTCTTGGTCTCATATTCCTCTGGATTATCGAATTGTGCGACCGGCACTGTAATGGAAATTGAAATATTAATTTACTGAATATTTAACGTAATAGTTTAATTGCACATTACAAAGCATTATCGTCCCCGTACAATTATCATTCGACGTCATTAATCGACAGTTGGGTAAGTAAATATGTCATCTCATAATGAAAATTGTAATTACGATCCATATTTAAATTAGTCATTTATCAAATATGAAACTTATCATATGATCATTCCACGTGTGATAAACGAAATGAATTTTTTGTTAATTTCAATATCAGATTCATTAATAGGTTTGCTCATTTTTTAACGAATGTTATAAATATAATATCGAGCGGACATTTAAACGAATAATTATAGCGAGTAAACATTGCAATAGAAGAAAAATGACCACTATCAGCATTTAGGAAAAAAAATCGCAACATTTACTTACCCTCGCTTCATTTTTTTTCTAACTTTTTCAAACATTTACGCTAACCAAAAACAATTTATAAAATATGAAGATCAGCAAACGCGCACGCCGAACGAAAAACTCCCTTTAACGAAAAATTTTGCAATAATGAAATAGGGTAATGATCAACGTACTTGACAAAATACGCGCGCGCGCACACACACACGCACGCACGCATGCACGCACGCACACGCGTGCACACACACACAGAAACATATACGTATATAAATGCACATAAATATAACGCGTTCAAAGAAAAGCAGACAAATTTATTACCGATCTAATGCATATAGATCCATCATAATTTTCATTAAGCTGTTTCAAGCGGCACTTAGTAAACGATACGATAACGCGATTAGATCTCTTTATCTCTTATGTGAACAAAACGATGTATATTAAATAAAGTTAGAGACGGTATGGAATATCTAGTTCACTCGTTTTCTGGCTGGTCGTCTACCCTAGAATGTTTGACATCTTCTGGTTCAACAAACTGAGACCATCGCAAACAATGTACAGGAAGCTCCTAAGGCTGATACCCAAACTTCATTCAGTGCTCGATGTTTCGAGCGCAGTTCGTACTAGGTCAGAGGCGTTGATTTGACTTGTAAAGTATATTTCAACAAATATCAATACTATTGAGATATGTATAATTTTATGTGCTAGACTAAATTAGCTGCGTAGTAGTGATACATGTATGTGAATATCAGTGTATGGAAGTATGTGTATGCGCGGCGTCTCGAAAAGAAAGGAATGTAAACTATTCAGTCGGTTAACAGTCGGGTATGGAAGAAAGTGCTGAGACGTGTGCAAGTGTGTATCGATGAATATCTTTGAAATCGTTTATCATATAAATATATAATTATTCTAATATAAATTCTAAGTGTAAATTTAGTGTTCCTATACCATTATTTCGGCTATTAAGATCCAAACTTCTCAACAAATACATTTCATGCGTATCACTGGAAATGCGAATACATGACTTAAAGAACACTTTAGAAATCATTTGCTTCGTATGTGTGTGTGTACTTGGTGTGTTTATTGTAGGTCTCAATCTAGGCCGATTCTTCTGTTTAGTACTGTGAAAATTGATTTTGAAACGACTTATAAATCAAAGAATTAAATATTCTCTATACTTTTATTTTATGATTATCGTAATTTATTCAAAGAATCATGAACACATGCGAAAAGTCTGATTCGATGTATCGCGGTCGCGCGCCTCGTCAGCGGGCAAATCATGCGAATGAACGTGTAGCTTATGTGCGTGGAAATGTGATTCGTAGCTGAAGCCTTCGTTACAAGTATTACATTTGTAGGGTACAATTTCCATGGTTCGTCCGGATAATGCTCCAACTTGTTGTGTTGATGAAGCTTGTACATTTCTTGAAAAGACTTACCACATATTGCACATAAAAAATCATTGCCCTTGTAATAATACATGTTATGCTCGACAAAACGTTCGGAGGATTCGAATAACAAATGGCATATATTACAGATTGGTTTATCATTCAAAACGCAATAGGAATTCAGCACCAGTCTAGAATCCTGCCCAATATGCAAGTGTCGTTCGTGAATTTGAAGATTCGATTTCTTAACAAATCCTTGATTACAGAACTTACAATAGAATTTGTAGTTCACCGAGCACGAAGGCGTATGAGTAGCAAGCATGTGAAGCTGTAATAATCTTTTAGTGGAAAACATCGTGTTACAAACGTTACACTTTTCTGTGGCTGTTTGGCAATAGGTGCGCTCGTGTATACACAAATTTTGAAATGTTCGGAATTGTGTTCCACAAGCAGTGCAAGGAAACTTTGTTCTGTTCATCTTGTCCGCTTGGTAACCCTTTACGCATGCAATCCCATTAAGTAACCTTTTGTTCTTTGCAGCTGTATCGAATGACGAAGAGAAAGTATCATCCGTAATAAGCGTACTCGGAGTCAAATAATTTTCCAAAGATCTTGTCGTCCCACCCGGAACATCCAACATTTGTTCCAAATCAAGTGACTGTACTATGCCGAGATCTATGTCACTTGGTTCTTTCAAGGACCGAGACAAATGGTTTACACAAGGTACACGTTGTTTATGTATTAAGACTTTCATTCGACGACATACATTCTCATGTTGTTTCAAACATGAATATAGCCAAAATCATTTGTGACAACCTTTGCATTTGTGTTGTTTCTTGAATGCATTGCAATTTATTTCAACATCAACCTGTAGAACGTCTTTTTTTGATCTTATGGCCTTCAAACAATGCAAAATCATGTGCCGCTTCAACACTGCCGACGTGTCAAACTTCTCATAACACACGCAACATTCCCTTCGTTTAAACACAATATGCTGACGTAGATAGTGAGATAGTAACTTATTCATGGACGTGTAACGCGCGTTGCATATGCTCGACATGTAAATCGCATGAAACAATTTCATGTGCTCGCGCAGGTTCTCCTTCAAAGAAAACGATTTTTTACAAATATGACATTGAAATATTTTCTGCTGATTGACCTTAAAGTTCTTCTTAAACTCAACCGATTCTTGTTGAGGTACGATTAATCTATCAGCGAAAGATTTTACAAATTCATTGAATCGCTTTGACGCAATCGTGTCAGCTTTCAAAGGCAAGTTACCTGCCGAGCTTGTTTCACGAAAACCTTCAAATTCCTCTTTCACATTTTTCGATACTGCTTGTTTGAAAGCGTCTCCGTTTTCGTTTTCCTTTTCGTTTTCGTTTTCCTTTTCGTTTTCGTCTTCGTCTTCGTTTGACACAAAACTAGCAGGCTCCAAGAATTTGTCACATTTCTTCAAACGAACCACACATTCTTTACACTTAGCTTCAGGTGCAGATCTTTTACTTTGGTTAAATATATAGGAGGACTTGTTTCTTTTAAAAGATTGTCTTGATCTTCCAAAGGTCTCAAACTCCAATAAATCGTAAAAATCATATAAAGAAGAAAAACATCTTTTCACTGGCCTAAGGTTGTAAGACATATTATGCGAGGTATTAGAGCTTTCAGATTCAGCTTTTATTTCGTTCCTTAATAAAGATATCATTGTTTTTAAATTCACATGAATTTGAACAAATGGTCTTTTCCTAACAGGAGATTCGATTCGCTTAACAGAAGTGGACATCTGAATAACTTCTGAAGCCGTTGATGTCTTGTTACTAAATGTCTCTAGCGTTGAAGTTGGAATAATAGTCGCAGTAACAGGAATATTCTCCGTATCGATAACTTTTTCCGGGCTAACCCATTTGTCATTCGGTTTGTCTTTGTACAGCGATATGAAGTCTGTAAGGACGATCTGCTTCATCCTTTTCGAAGGTATACCATGCGAATCGTTTAACCATTTCGGATACGTAAACTTGATCTTACTGTTCGAACCCTTGGTGGGTGTATTGCTTGAGCTATTAGATAGTTTCAAAGATATATTTATTGAGCTATTTACGTTTTTTGGGGAGGGGCTGTGTGAAGTATTTGATTCTGCCATGACTATACCATCCGAATGATTCGACTTTCTTAACGATTCAGGAGATGTTTTCGTAATTTTGCTTTCACCAGAAAATATTGCGTTCCCATGCACATGAAATAAATGAGATTGAACATGTCTTTTATAGGAAAACCTTCGGTTACAAAAACTACATCTATATCCAGGCAATTGTTTCGTACAACATCGCGTCTTTAAATGACGTATCAACGAAATATGCATACTGAAGATCGCAGTGCAATTATTACAATTAAATACATTACAGCTATATAATTTATTATGCAATTCCAATAATGTTTAGTTTGAAAAGTTAACAAACAAACATTGCAACTTATTCTGTTGTTTGAAGGTATTTTATGTTTACTTTTCCGTTTATCACGATCCGATTTGTTATTTTCTAAATACGTACTTTCTTGAGGAAACGCGAATTCTCCATTTCTACAATAAACGCCATCCGAAGATTCACCTTTAAACGTCGCTGTTTCATTTTCATTCCCTGCATTCATATCAACTGGTGACAAATCATCGCAGATCTCTGGATCGATTGGCTCTTACTTTATTCTTATTGCATATTCAGAAGGCTGAAAAAAAATATACAAACCTAATGTAACATCCTAAGAAACGAAAAATCTATGAAACAGTCCTAGTCAAGTAATTGAAGTCAATCGTGCCATAAATATCATGGGTAGGATAGAAAGCTACGTATAGAGCTACTGAGCTAGATATTAGAAAGAACGGTTTATGACGCCATGTTTATGAGTTAGCCAGGTTCTACCATTAAAAACATGAAATACATAATTGCACAAATCCAGAATACTACAAACATAACAAGGGAAGTGTAAATTTTGTGTAAATTTACGGTTCCATTAGAATTACTCAGAAACTTTTCCTCAACTCCTAACATTTACCATAGAACAGGGCCGATCGATATTTTCAAACTATTATGTAGTGAAGTCGACTATATTCAACTCTCAACTATATTTAAATGTAAGACAAATCAGATTCGCAAACAATACTTTTAGCATGGTTGTTTAATGTTATTTCATAAATGTTTTGTTACCTTCTAGGTAACAAATTAGTACAAAGCAACGAGCGGTCCTTCTACGTGTTTAGCAAATTGTATATTATAAATGAGAAATAAAATGTACAACAGAGTAACAAACACCATGCAAAACTCTAAAAATTCCATATCATTTGAAAATATAAAAAAACAACTTTAAATGTTTACAAAAATCACCATGAATTGTTTAAAATAGAAATATTTGTATCCAATTCGGTGGAAAATATTGTAGAATCAATTACGATCAGTAACCGGTGTGAGAAACAATTAATGGTAGTATCTGGTCAAACAGAAGGAAAATGTGACTGTCAACGGTGCTTACATACGCTGAAACACTGATGCGATGAACGCATCAACGTTTTCTGTTCTTTTATGATGTATGTTGGCTTGCATCGATGCAGAAAGTAATATATTTTCTTAATTGGTAAACAAAGCCATTGGGTATATATTAAGTATATATTGATATGCTGATGTCATTTCATGAGACTTTGGAGTCGATGCGTAACGTCATTATAATACGTTTCAACTTGTACAGACTGTTCAACGAATTTTCTACGCTAGACTATACTAGAACTACTGTCCCAATGCTGTTCGGGCAGTAAGGGACATATGCAAAATTCCTCCCTTTCACTATGTTGCCAATTTGTATAAGAATATATATACACGTGGGCACACGCACACGCACACGAATGCAAGCGTGTATCTGTGCCTTGTTATAACTGTGTGCGGTAAAATTTTGCATATGAAATCACAACAGCAATTTTTTTCATAACGCATGCGCAAATTTAAACCTGAGCATAAGGATACACGAGCGTTAAAACGGACATACGTTTCACAGTCATTTCATACGTACGTAGAAGTCACAGCATACGAGCGTTGCCTGTTTTGCAGAGTTGGCGGAAGAATTACTCACGTATTATCAGAGCGCTGGCACGCAGATGGTCGAAGCGCTAAATTTCTATTTCTCAAAAATAGCGATTGTTCTTGACTGTGGCGTAAACCATGCTTAACGGAACTTTCGGGACATTGTGTCCTACAACTCAAAAAATATTTCTTTTTAATCTAAACTGGCATCGAATGCGTTAAAAACTGTAAATAATTTGATTTATACAAATATACAACAAAGGAACTTTTTTGCAATAACACATGATTTATAATAAACAAATCTAAAAATCTTTGCACAAAATAGAAAAGTTTTCATTCCGATCCAACTATTCGCTATAGAATAATCGCTGGACATACATAAAAAATACGTACTCATCGAACTAATAACGAATAACTAACGATACGTTCGTGTGACCTGCTCTGTTTAAGGTTATACAATACAGAACATGCCTCAGCTGAATCCAACGCCCGTACTAACATAAACACATCAGTGAAAAGATAATGCACGTTGCCAGTGATCTATTATACGGCAATATATTTTTTACAACATACGTTCTTTCAACGCTCGTATGCTTCAACGCATTAATATGATAAAAATCTTATCTGTAACATGCATCTTTTTTATTAATTCACTTGGTATCATACGAATAAATAAATAACATTTCATGATACATCAGTGATTTACATAAATATTACATAAAACATATTTATATATGTATAAATATCAATTTTATATTCTACAAGCCTAGGAAAATTAATAAAAAATAATAATAACACAAATGGTAAACATAATCAGTATACTAAATATTAACATATTAATGAAAATCATTTGTAATTCAATATTTCCATTTTTATAAAATAAAATATGTAAATGAAATTTAATTGTAAAATAATCACATTCATATAAACTCATTACTCTACAATGGAGCAATTAAATATTATATTGATAATAATAATAAGCAAGGTTGCATCAATGCTTTCTGCATTACTTTAGTATTTTTAATCCATGTATTATTATTGATCCATAATATATAAAGCATAGACGCAAGAGATCATAGCGCATTGGCCAAAGTAATCTTACAATTGACAGTTACATTATACAAAATTTTATGTATCATGGTGGAAATTCCTTCTAATTCAACAATTAAATTTCATTTCTATTACAAATCACAAGTTTACGTCACAACGGACAAAGAAGCAAATCTTACTTTGTCATATTGAAATATTTAAAGAAAGTGATACATAAACAGTAGTTTAATATGTTATATTAACCAATCGAATGATGTTTGAAAAGGTACTTACATCTATTTTGCTGTTCAATTTTATATCCATGAAGATTGCATCAACAGGGCGTACGTAAACTAACACTCAAACCATTTGCTTTATGAAATTATTATTATTATTGGACAAACTGCTTACCTGTGCACAAAGAAAATCTATGATTAGTGAGTAGTAGACTTAATATCCTTAATGAACAATTCGTGTTTACCTTAAAATATGTCATAACTGCACAATAACAGTAGCAACTTGTGAATGAATACAGAAATTGTATGAAATACAGTTATCAAATATATTTAACAAAACTGTAATTATTTGATAAAAAGTCGTGAAATCAATGAAAAGCAGAAGACAATGGAAGATATTTGAGGTTAACGTGTCATACTTGATCTTAAAAGTTGTTTACACTCTCTTATTATTCACTTGCATCCAGAACATATTTTCCTTTGTTAATAGTTCGCGTCAAAAAAGAAAGTACATCTTTTATGCACATATAAACATGCACAGAGAGAGAAAATACCGTTCAAACTCGGACACCACCATAAGCAGCACTATGGGCATTAAAATGGCATCCTCCACTAGTAACAAACATTCCGCTCAGTTCATACAGGTTCAGATCATTATCGGTAAGGAAGTAACCTTGGAAATATATTTATGGAGGGAAAGTGTACAATAAATAATCTTATATTATTTATAATACATCATTCTTCAACAGTTTAATATTAGTTTCATCTAATTTTACCTAATCCATTTTATAAATTGCATTTTAATTACGAAACAGTATCATATGGTACGTTTACACGTTACGGTAAATCAAAAATTGATTCGTAGAGCTACAGCGCACGCGTGTTACTAAGTAGATTTTCTGACTAACTTCACGTTATGTCCAATACAATTTTCTTGTTTACGTTTCTATAGATGCTGATCCGACAAGCACAGTCACAACTAATCCAAGCCACAGTACAAAACCGCCACCAATATTTGTCGAGGCCCAAATAATAGACCCGCTTATTGAACTACTAAACAATATAGTCGGGAAGGATAATTATATAATAAAACAAACTAAACTAGATCAAGTAAAAATTCAAACCAACACCCCTGAAATCTATAGGAATGTGATTAAAGCATTAAAAGAAAAAAATGCTGTGTACCACACGTATCAGCTCAAAACGGAAAGGAGCTACAAGATAGTTATAAGAGGTTTGCACCCAAAAAGTAACACAAAAAAACTAAGTGACGAATTAGCAAAAATTGGCCATCAAACAAGAACAATAAACAATATAACGAGATATGACACTAAGCAACTACTACCACTATTCTTAATTGAACTGGAACCCAAAAACAATAACAAAGAAATATATGAAATCAAAAAAATACTAAACACAATAGTAACAGTGGAACCACCACGCTACAAAAAAGATATACCACAATGCATGCGGTGCCAACAATACGGCCACACAAAAAATTATAGTAACAGAAGCCAGGCATGTGTTAAATGTGCAAAAAACCACTTAACAATACACTGCCCATACCCAGGAAAAATAGAAGAAGTTAGATGCTATAACTGTAACGGAAAACATCCAGCCAGCTATAAAGGATGTGAAATCAGGAAACAATTACAACGCAAACTGTTTCCACCACTTCGCAATAGATCATTCAACAACTACAAACCACAACAAGGTATAATGGACAGCGATACAACATTGATAGCAAGACACGAACCAAACACTATAAACGGAAACATCAATCCGCAAAACGTACATCACGTAGCGAACATTAACCACATTAACTCCAACACCTTTGGTAGGCGAAGCGACGCGCAAGTAACCAACCAATCAGCACACATAGACAACCAAAACCAGAGCAATAGCAACAACGACGCTACAGAAATCAAGGAACTGCTCAAGCAATCCGTCAATAACACCGAAATGCTAACAAAAATGATAAGCGAACAAAATGCAGTTCTCAGACAGCAAACACAACAGATCACAGTCATGCTTCAATTACTTACAAACATGCTAAGCAAAAAATAAAAACGGACACGCTAAAAACAGCAGCCTGGAACTCAAACGGCCTACAACATAGGGCCCTAGAAACTAAAACATTCCTCTACAACAACAACATCGACATACTACTTGTATCAGAAACACACTTCACTACAAAAAGCTACATGAAAATACCATACTACACTATATATGATACCAAACACCCCTCAGGAAAAGCACACGGAGGGACCGCAGTGATAATAAGAAACGACATAAAACACTACTTACGCAGCCAAGTTAGTAAGGAATATATACAAGCAACCACCGTTACAGTACAATCTACCAGCAACCATTTCCAGTTGTCAGCAGTATACACTACCGCTCAAAAGTATCCGGACACTTGCGAAATATGTATTAACATTGCATAAAAGTTATTTAAGTGCCTAAAATAGTGACTAAAACCGATTTTTATTAATTTCTTATGGAATATCTAACGTTTTAAGTAAAAAATTACGTATGTGGAACTTACCAATACTACACTAAAATTAAATACGAGATTCATCGAC
>JACXIM010008786.1:0-12176 GCA_014737505.1 Bombus sibiricus | reverse complement strand
AGAATATTTAGAGAGTTATTAGCTGCAAAGTTATTAAGGTTGTCTGAAAATAAGAAAAATCCTTGTCTTCGACGGAGTCAGCATAATATGGCCGTTCGGAAAATTGATTCCGGAAGAAGTATTAGACGCGCATGCAAACTATGTTATGCAAATAAGAGACGTCGAATGGACCGAACAAAGACACAAAAGAATTTAAAGACAACAACAACTTATTGTCCAAGTTGTCCCGACTAACCTCAGCTGTGTATAGAATGCTTTGAAGTTTTACATTCTAAATAATTGTTTTAATAAACCATTTTCGTATTACTTTTATAACAATTCAATAGTTTTATTATTTCTTCTGGAATATCTTTTCAAATAACTACGACGATCCTTCGCAGGTAGTCAAATATGCGACACCCAAATACGGGTGTCGTGACTGTCAACGTGTTAAATGGTACAGATCCTTGTTTTTAATAAAATAAACTGAAACTTATTTTATTTATCACTTTCTTTATAAATATACCTGTCAATTATTTAGATGCTGCGTCAAAATATCTCTTCGAATATGATGAAACTGCACGGATAATGGAAAAATCACTTTCATATGAAATATCTGTTACGTCGTGCAGGACATCTGCACTCCATCCCTCGCTACCTGGCAGCCGACGGCCTCCTACAGTCATCCCGATCCTCAATATATCCAAGGACCCACCATAAACGTTAACTTTAGTTCCTTTGTTTTCACACATGTTTGGCAGTCAAACTGCTTGCCCCGAAGAAACTTACAATTCTAGAAGTATTTTCGGTTTATGTCTGGGTTTTGGAAAGGTCCTTGAGTTTATTAGGCGCTCTTAAAAATCACGGAGAAAGCGGGTAGTCATCGAATGGGAAAAACGGCCACATGTCTACCGAAGAGGACCGCTTTCCCTAGGAAATTGCTCACCCACGATCCACGTTGGTGGGAGACGTCTTCACATCCGTATTCATTAGCGTGGGTCATAACCAATCGGCATCGCGTACCCTCACTTCCTTGACGAAAGGTGTGAACAACGAATCCGCATTCTTGGTTCAAAGAGCACACCCCCGCCAAACTTTCCTCCGGAAAACCATAACAGCGAATCGGGCAGTCTAAATCAAGCATCTCGAGTCACCGGTCAGTCTAAGTCTAAGTCTAACAATTTAACACGAGCCGAGTCTCAGGACGTACTCAGTCGTGACATTCTCATACAACATTCATACTCTGTACTATACCAGTTGTTGGATTCTACAAATATACAAATAACTTGTTAATCGCAGCGTTATATTTAATTAACCACCCTTATTATCCCAAAAGAAATAAGGGATCGAACGATTCGTGGCGTCGATTGGTCAATCGTAACGGGAATTTACGACTCCTGTTGGCGCGCTTCTTCGAGATCGCGTCTCCCCGCGAACGTGCGAAGGTACACCCATAATTGGCCGAGTCGAGGGCTCGCTACGCCCTCTGGACTTACACTTGACCTCCGTGGTACCATCCTTACTCATTTGGTGGGACATTATTGTTGATGTACCGCCAAGTCTCTGCCGGCCGGCTATCCTGCTAACCTTGCTCGGAAGACCCAGATGAGACTCACGTTAGCGGGAGCCGAGGTACAGCGTACACGGTGACTTATCCCAACGGACTCACCCTTCGCATCAGAATCGTGGGTGCGCTACCAGCCAAAGCCACGTAAGGGTAGTGTAAGCTTACTTAGAAGCCTTACACTCCCGGCGACCTTCTTGCGGTGTACATAGAGGACTCACGTAAGCAGGACGCTTGCCCCGACGGTCCTCCCTGGGTTTGCCAGGCCCCATAGACTCACATAAGAGAGTCCTCCCTGCGGGAATCGTGCCAGGGACTGCCTGGCGCTGGTTCCCAAGTAACCGGTATGCGCGATCTTGGGACTGCCGGCGTCCCATCGCATGGGAACACCGGCGTGTAAACCGCCGATCCGTAGGAAGAGGGCCGTGCAAGCGATAAAGACCGTCCCTGGTGAAGGCACAAGCGCGACGGTAAGGAAGGAGACGCTGCCGTCAACCGCTCCCATGGAGGCCAGAAGAAACGATAAAGAAGTCGGACGCACCGACTGAGAGGGGAACGGCCGGGAGGAGTCTATGGAGACGGAGCTTTCCCCGACGTAAGCGGAAGAAGAAGAGGAGGGCAACTGCTCCTGCAGTGCAATCTAAACCGCTCCCGCCGGGCTCAGGACTTAATGTTCCAGAGCCTGGTAGAGCGGCGGATCGGTCTGGCACTGGTGGCAGCAACAAAGCATTCCCGACGCGTCACGGGGCGCTGGGGACCTGATCGGCTTGGTCGCCATATTCTGGACTGTGAAATGGGGCGTCCTGGCCGTGCTGGCCGTTTACGTGCCGTCCAACATCAGCCGGATGAAATACGCCACCTTCCTGGACGGACTCGCAGCTTAGGTGAGGCGTTTGGGCGCCTGTCCGTCACTTGTCCTCGGGGACTTCGATGCTCACTCTACGGCCTGGAGCTCCCGCAGGACCAACGGAAGGGAGCGCGTCGTACAGGACTGGGCGGCCGCGATCGACCTCCGACTTATGAACCGGGGCTCGTCCAGCACGTGCGTGGCGTGGCGGGACGAGTCCATAGTGGACCTCACGTGGGCAAACCCCGCCGCATCCCGCTGTGTTTCCGGTTGGGGAGGTGTCCCCGGAGGAGACCCTCTCGGACCACCTCTACATTGTGATGGAGATGACGGTTGGGGTTACGTTGACGCGATGGGCGACCGCTCGTTCGGTGAGCGCGGGCCTGACGTCCCACCGGGAAAGGAAAGGAGATTCCTGCAATGGGCGGCGACCCACCGCGATGAGGACTTCATGGTGGCGGCCGCTATAGCTGTCGCCTGGTCGGAAGCATCCCCTGCTGACGAAGACGCGGAAGTGGGAGCAATCCGGCTGAGGCGCGACATGCACGCGATCTGTTATACGTGTCGGGGTGTCGGGGTACAACGGCTATACACCGGCGTGGTGCGATCGAGGCTTCTTTACGGAGCTCCGATCTGGGTGGAGGACCCGATGGGCAGCAGTCGCAGTCTCCGGGTGGTCAGGAGATTGCATAGGATGATGGCCATCAGGGTAGTGAGGGGTTTCCGCTCCATTTCGGCGGCGGCAGCGGCGGTGCTCGCGGGGTCTCCCACGTTCGAATTGCAGGCCCTGAGGTGTCGCAAGATTTATCACCGTACTCGGGGTCTGTCGAGCAGGGTTGGCCCGGTGGACGCCAACGCTAGGGTTCGGGCTCGGCGGGTCCTGCTCGACAGATGGCGCGCCGGCCTCGATACAAGATCGAGCGCGCCGGAGCTAAGGTTCCTCGTGGCTGTCCTTCCAAACTGGGACATTTGGTTGGACGGTGGTGGGCCTCCCCTGACCTACAGGGTGACGCAGGTGCTCACCGAACACGGGTGCTTCAGTGAGAACCTGCATCGATTCGGGAAAGAAGCCACCGCGCGTTGCCACCACTGCGGTGCAGACGTGGACTCGGCGCAGCACACGCTGGAGCACTGTCCGGCGTGGGCGCTGCCGCGCCACTACTTCATCGGGGAAATCGGGTGGAACCCCACGCCGCCGGCGATCCTCGAGGCATTACTGACAAACGAGAGGGGGAGGAGGGCCGTAACCTCCTTTTGCGAGCAGGTTATGTTTTGGAAGGAGGCTGCGGAGAGGGTGAGGGAATGGTACTTCCACCCCGCGAGGATCGGCCGGCGACGGTGCGACAGAGGCCGTGGTCGAGCTTCGGCGAGGCGCGCTAGGCCCGCTACGCCACCCGGTGGGGTTGAATCTTAGGCGCTGGCAATTCATCGCCTCGGGGACGCCAGGCAGTCTGGTAGGGCAACCAGACTGCTTTGCACGGCGGCTCCGGCGAGGAGGCGCGATGTGACATGTCCGCACACCGTACCGCGAGGGGCTGTATCATTGTGCGAGGAGGGAGCTTGGTGTGTCATTTGTAGCGGTTCGCTGGCCTCCCTCGATCGCATCAGGGACGGTCATCGTGGAGGTTTTAGCCGGTTGGTGTCCGACACTACCATGCCACTTTCCCCAGAAGCGGCCTGGCGTCCGTGCGGATTTCCTCCGCGTAAAAAAAAAAAAAATATGTTGCTAGCGTTGTCGAGAGCGTGTGGTCCGCGTGAGAGAGAACCTTGGAACCGTAGTGACGGGAGTTGCAAATCGATTATTCAGTTGTCTTAATTATAATACGTCTTTGTGATTAGTTCAGGTTAAACAACCATCATTTCCTGTTTAACCAGCATCTGTTTAATTTATTGTAAATAAACTAATTGTAATACAGATCCTACATTATTGTGTTTATGATTTTTTTAACGTCAAGGATTTCTTTGTTATTAGCTTTGGGTTCAAATTCTATTGGAAACACTGACAATGGCAGTTTCGTATCATATCCAGTTATATTATTTATTGTCCCTGCTTGGTATCCGATGTTTGCTAATTCCTCATATATATTTTTTGTATTTGATCTTGGGTGTAGTCCTCTAATTACCATTTTGTAGCTTTTCTGTTTTGTGCTGGTATGTATAACACCCAATGCTTTTCTCCTTTAATCCTTGCGTCACTTTTCTTATGCTTTCTGTAGTTTGTTTGTACTTCTACTTGTGCTAGTCTTGTTACGTTCCGAAGCTTACTATAGGCCGTGTTCCAGAAGGATCGTCGTATATGACCGGCGAAATATATACAATGTAGCGACAAGCGCATATTTGTCATCAAGCAGCGAATTCTAGAAACGTCGATTCTCTTTCGGTCCGTTATTTCATCTACACAAAGAAGGGGCATATGTGATCGTAGGCGCGAGCCGTGGCGTAACCCGAGCGTGGTGGGGGTCGTCTCCCAGAGAAGACAAAGAAGAAATCGAAAGGCAATCAGTATCATTTGAGGATTCAAACGGAATGCGTCGAGAGGTTCAGACGAATAAAATTAAAGTCGCTTAGTCTAACGAATACACCGAGAAATATCATAAAGTCGGGTAGAATTACTGTAACAGACTAATTGTTTCATCGTTAAATCATTTATGACGTTTTCATTATAATTCTAAATATTGTTAAATATACAAGTCTATATTAACCCTGTTAATTCAGCGTTAAAATCATTTGAACTGCCTCTGTTATCCTAATCGAAACAGGGGAACGACTAATTCGCGGCGTTGATTATCAGAATCATAGCGAGAATTTACGCCTCTCGCTGACGCGTTTTCCTCGCGATCGTGTCCGTCCGCGAACGGTCCTAACAAGTTTTAATTTCTTTATACTGATGTTTCCACTTTCAGCAGTGTTTTTCAATAATTCGATTAGGGGATCGATTTGGGTATTTATGTAGATCGGTGATGGTTTAACGATATGAGTTGTGACCTTTTCTTTTGGGTCCGCATCTATTTCTTCTATAAGTGAAACGAATGAATGTCGGAGTGGCATGTCTTGTAGACATTGTTGCTTTTCTGTATCTGAAATTCTCATGGCGCTTGTGCTTAGTATTATTTTACGCTTCTTGTGCGCTGTTGCTACCTTCCAGTGTACATCTTGATATGATAGTTCGTCATTGTAGCTGTTACTTCTTGGTTTTGCAACGTTTCCATTCTTTGAAGATGAACTTTCCTGCTCTATCTTTATTGGTTGTTTTTTACTTAACGTATTTGTAGCTTTATTTATGTAATATATTTCGCTTTTGTTTGTTATTTTGATTGGTGGTGTTTGCTGTTACATTTTGCGGCTTTACCATTTGGCAGTGTTTGTTGTCTTTTCGTTCACCAACATTCACTGCTTGTTACACTTTCACTGAAGTACAGTTCCTCACTTCTGTTTAGCTCGGCTGCTCATGCAGAACTGTCTCTCACTATTAGCAGAAATATCTGCTAATCTCTGGACAAGACTTGCGAAGTCACATTGGTTTTCACAGAGAGCAGTAATATAGATAACTTGTATACATGTTACATGCCCAAAGCAAATCACGAGGCCGGTGTGGGTTCTCGGGGCGTAGGACCACGCCCTGGGAAACTCCGATGCATCTAATATTCTCCAATAGTCGGGTGGCGGCTGGTCGGTGCCTTTGGCACCCGTCAAATCGCTAATCCGATGCAGTGAATTTCGGAGAAGTTGCTCGGCCCATACCTGCCAAGACTACTGACCTCGGCTTCTTGTGGGGCACCCCGTAACTCTGCACCGGCCTTGGCCGGGGTAAGGTGTGAAAGAGTGAGTAGCACCTGGACGGAAACCTTTGATGACGACCTTGGCGATATTCTCTTTTGAATTACCATGGACAATACAACTAATCGGAAAATCGTTTACGGTACAGGAGAGGGATACCCCAGTACCGGCGCAGTTGTGTGTAGTCAAGTGAGCCCCGCTGCGTCGTCAGTTCACGACCACGTCCATTCGGGGGGCGGACCGCCAGGCCCCGGATCGGTTTCTGCGCCTGGCGAGGCGAAGAGGAGGCTGCGATCTGCGGACAGGCAAATGAGCGCGTTCCTCGCTCCTGCCATGCTCACGGACGCTGGATCATCATCCTTGGAAGCATTCTGGAGGACCCGCACGAGGTCCGACAACGAGGAGTCGGTAGATTCGTTGAAGTAGAACATTTCTGTAACATCAGGGCAGTCCAGGGTCAAGAAGTGCAAGGTGATCTGCTCTATCCTGGACATGCCCGTGGACCTCGTGCGCGATCTGAGGACGGCAACGGCCGCTGATATCAATGCTGAGATGATCAGGCAGGTCGAGCAAATTATTAAGGTGGCGACTACATCGTCCAACCTTAAGAGAACTTACATCAAGGCCCATAAGGAGGCGGCATCCTCTCTTGCTGCTGGGACGATGGAGTTCACCAAGAGGATTGGAAACGCCTGCAGCACCCGAGTGCCGGCGCCCGTGGAAGCGTGGCCGTCGGTGCTAGAGGAGGAAAATGAGGCCCTTCAGAAAGAATTAGCGGGAATGGCGGTCAGCACGCCCCGAGAGTGTTCTCGGTATGGCGTCTCGGCTCCTGAGTCGGTGCGTCCTCCGGGAAACGGACAGAATGATAATAACGAGCACCTCGTTGCCCTTGAGAGGAGGGTCGAAGAGCTCGGACCCTCTATTGTAAGGGCCATTGAATATCGCCTTAGGGGTAGACGACCCACCCCTGAGGCACGGCACAGACAAGAACCGGTGGCGTCGGCTCGCACCACCATCACCACTCAGTTACCATCGCTGCCTCAGGAGCAGCAGAATGGTGAGTGGAGGGTGGTGCAGTCGAAGAAAAAGAAGGGAAGGAGGAAGAAAGCCACTAGAAGTGCTGCGGAGAGCCAGGTCAACACAGCTCCGCCTACAAAAGGTGCACAGCCTGGAAAAGGGCAAATTACACTTCGAAACCCAAAGCCGCCGCCTCTACGGGGACTTTAACAAAACCACGGAAGGAGCGCCGGTTCGAACACCAAGAAAGGCCGTGCTCCCTCGCTTACTGCGATCATCAGCTGCTACTTTGACCCTGAGCGAGGGGGCTAAGACATCGTACGCGGAGGTGATAAAGGCGGCTATACGGAAACTCCTGCTAGCAGAAGTTGGCATCGAGACTGTTAGGATGCGCAAGGCCGTAACTGGCGCTATTATTGCAGAGGTCCCCGACGACAAAGACCGGAAAAAGACGTCCACGCTGGCGACGCGTCTTGCACAGATCTTGGACCCGGCCACGGTCAAGGTCTCGACTCCAGCCGGGATGGCGGAGCTGCGTCTGGTCGGGTTTGACGTATCCGTCGATAAGGAAGAGTTGCGGAACGTCCTGGCGCTGGCCACGGGATGTGGCAGTACGGACGTGCAGGTCGGGGAGATCGGCACCTCCAGACGCGGACTTGGCTCGGTCTGGGTGCTTTGCCCATTGCTGGGAGCGCGCAAGCTTTCCTAGGCAAGAGGGGTCGAACTGGGCTGGTCCACTGCAAGAGTCGAAGCCATCGGGAAGAGACCCTTGCAACGCTTCAAATGTTTGGAGCTCGGACACGTCAGGGCGACGTGCGTGTCCACGGTGGACCGGTCACACCTATGTTAAAGGTGTGGCGAATCCGGTCACCGTGCCAGAGCTGTCCTGCCTCGACACCCAAGTGCCCATTGCGTGAATCGGTGGGTGCACCCGCCGCTCACCCTACGGGCGGGGCGGCGTGCAATCCCCTCAAGGCAAGATAGAACAGGTGGGAACCCGCCGGGGAAACTGGGTAGGGCGACAACGCGGCTAGTCATCCGCTAGTTGGAGGAAGCACTGCCAAAGCGGTAGGTGGCCGGGAGGAGGCTATGGATTTAGTACAGTAAGTTCAACAGCGTCCTCCAGGCAAATTTGGGCCGATCCAGGCGGACGCAAGACCTGCTCTTCCAGACCATCCAGGAGAGCAGGGTCGCCTTGGCGGTGGTGGCCGAGCCCTATCGAGTAATCGATTACCCTGTCTGGGTCTCGGACCTGGAATGCCTGATCGCCATGACTTGGACGTCAACACCCGGCACGTCCGCCTCCGGACCTTCTCGATCGTGGCAACGGATTCGTCGCGATCGAGTGGGCCGGCATGGTGGCGGTAGCCGTTTATGTTTCCCCCAACAGCAGCCGGGCCGCTTTCGACAGCTTTTTGGACGGGGTCCGCGATTGCGTGGCTCGATACCTTCCCCGGCAAGTCCTCGTTCTGGTGGACATTGGTGTCCATGCCACGCAGTGGGGAAACCCCAGGAGAGACACCCGCGGCCGGGCGCCGTTGGATTGGGCTGCTGCCCCTCTGCTGGTCAACAGGGGCTCGGCAGGCACTTGTGTAATGTGGAGGGGATGCTCCGTAGTTGATCTCACGTGGGCCACCCCCAGTGAGTTCAGACGGGTCTCGGATTGGAGAGTAGACGAGGAAACTGAGACTCTGTCGGACCACCATGACATCTTTATGGAGGTGGCCCCCGAGGTCTCGCCCTCTGCGCGGCCCTGCAGCACCCCAGGGGCGACGCGCTCAAGCCCACCGCCTCCAAGATGGCGTCTGAAGGAGTGACATAATGACGCGCTCCAGGCGGCAGCCATCCTGGCCCTTTTGAGCTGGGAAGCTCCCATGGCGCGGCGAAGCGTAGATGAGGACGCGGAGGCCCCCCGACAGGACATGAGCGCGGCGTGTGACGCATCGATGCCGCGCTCTGTACCCGTTGATAGACACAGCTCGGCTGTGTATTGGTGCACGCCTGAAATTGCGGAGCTTCGCGCCCGCTGCGTTTGCGCTCGCAGAGCGTTTCAGAGGGTACGCCGCAGACGGATTCGCGACGAAGACGAGATCTGCCGCCCTTACGAAGTGTACATAGACACTCGAGGTCAAGGTCGCGAGAGCCCGGTCCCGGATAGACCTTGTTGAGGCGACTCCGATACGTGGGGGCGGCCTTACTGTATCGTTACGAAAAAGTTACGCCTCTGCCCCCCCCCCCCAATGACCACCAACATGAACCCGGAGTTTCTTGCCAATGTCATCGGGACATTGTTCCTACGGAAAGATGACGTCGCGAGAGAGTCACGGTCATCCTCCACTCGGTCGTTAGAGTGGCGGAAGGAACTGGCCATGACTGAAGCAGAGCTAGCGACGAAGAGGATGGCCTCTCACGATGTGGCACCGTATCCGGACTGGACCCCGGATCATGCGGGCCTATCTGTATGACATTTGGGTCGAGTACACCTGCAATAATGGCGAAGAGCGAAGGCCCGTCGAGCGAGGTATTCCACAGGGTTCCGTTTTGGGCCCTATTCTATGTATCATCGCATACGACGCGGTCCTACGCTGTCCCCTACCTCGGGCACAGGCATGGTGTGTTACGCTAACGATACCTTGGTCCTGGCCAGGGGGCGTTGGTAGTACGAGATGCTGCCCCTTGCAGAGGTCACGGTGGCGTGCGCCTTTCAATCCATCCAAGGGCTGGGCTTGAGCGTATCCACCGCCAAATCCAAAGCCATTTGGTAATACGACCCCCGGCCTGGCCTTTGCATGGACATTGGTGGAGAGGATGTCCGGGTGGGGATTCATGTGAGATATTTGGGACTCACCATCGATAGTCTGTGGACGTTTGGGCCGCACTTCGAGCTCCTGGTCCCTAAAGTAACTGCCGCAGCCAGCGCCTTATGCGGCCTACTGCCGAATATCGCCGGGGCCGGAGTAGTTGTTCGTCGGCTATACGAGGGAGTGGTTCGATCCTGTTTTCCGCCCGGTGCGGGCGGTAGATCTGATGGCGAACCGTCGCAATCTACTCCTGTTGAGGAGGCTGCACAGGACGATCGCCATCAGGATCGTTAGAGGATATCGAACCATACCCTATGTGCCGGCGTCTGTCCTGGCGGCTTCCCCTCCGTTCGAGCTTCAGGCCTTGGCGCTCCGACAGGTGTATCTGCACATAAGTGGCCTGGGCTCGAGCGGGCTTACTCCCCCTGCCGCCAGGCAGGTTGCCTCGGACGTCCATGAAGAGGCAAGGATGGAGACCTGGGAGCGGTGGCGCTCCGATCTCCTCGCCGAGGATGCGGTGCGGGCTCACCGTGGTGTGAGAGCTGTTCTCCCTAATTGGGAGGCTTGGAGGGACCGTGGCGGGCTCCCGCTGACCTTTAGGAAGACGCAGGTGCTCACCGGACATGCAGCGTTCGGGGAGTACCTGCTAAGGATTCGGCGGGATGTGACTGACACTTGTCACCAGTGTCAGGAAGAGAAAGACATGGCGCAACACACGTTGAAATTCTGTCCAGCGTGGGCAGATCCGCGCCGTGTACTGCAGCTCGCCATTTGTGAGAGTTTGGCCCGCTCGGCGATCGTCCACGTTATGCTGAGTGGGGGGGGGGGGGGCAACAGGAGTACCTCGCCTTCCGCTCCTTCTACGAGCAAGTCATACCTTCGAAGGAGTTAGCGGAGAGAGTCAGGGTGCGAAAGCATCACCCGTCCAGACTCCCGCGCCGTAGGGCTTCGTTCGGTAGACGCTGAAGTACTGCGGTTCCGCCGCCGCCCTAGGTTGCCATAGGGGTCGTCACGCCGAAGGAGATTCTGGACCTCCTCGGACTCGCAAGACTTGTAGTCCGTGGCGTTAGGAGGCGCGGTCCCTCCTTGCGGCCAAATCGACAGGAAAGGCTCCCCAGAACACCAGGGGAGTAGACGAAGGAGTGCCCCGGCAGTAATTCGAAATAGGTCCCAGGATACTCCTGCCAAACGTCAGGATGGTCACCGTGGGGTTTTAATCGGTTTGAGTCCGACACTGCCCCTACACGACACATAAAAAAAAGAAGCTAAAAGCAAGGAGGGATCATATTTAAAAACAAAATCCACTACAACAAAAACGTGGCCTTAAATGTCCATTGGCCGAAATTAAAAGTAAAGAAGTTACGATCGGGTGTTCATCTTCGGCGTTCGTAACCGTTACGTGTTACTCTAGGTATCTAATCTTAGATTTCTCGAATTATATTTAGATGAAAACTGTAGTTGCTGCCATCAGAAATAGTTATTAGAAAGGACTGAATGGAATGATTTCAAAATTGTTTCAAAAATTAACAAATGAGAATTGAACTAATCGAAATAGTTTAACGAATATTTCTGGTCACAGCTACCAACTTCCCTTTTTGATTTAAATATAATTCGAGAAACCTAAGATTCGACACCTAGACAGACACATAATGGTTACGAAGACCGAATATCAAGATCAGATCGAAATATTATCTATGAATTGTTTATAAATTTGAAACGGTTCACGTGTAAATGCATCCTTATCGATCAATGTCATAAGTAGCTTTATTTAGAAACGAGACGAATGAAAATACCAAATGAAAAGAATGTTGAATCCCTTCTTCATAAAATTCTATTTATATTGTTTCTGGTTTAAACAGAAAAAATAAGGTTCAAATAATCAGTACACGATACGGTATATTATCCATAGTAAGATAATTTATACCGGACATTTTGGTGATCTGATGTATCCAGTACAACCTGAAATAACCGCAAATATATGTATTTATATTTGTTCCTATTTTTTTATACAAAGATACTTTTATATCCACCTTGATAACCATTGTCGGGCTATTGGCTTATAGTTTTCTTTCGGAATAAATTTCCTAATTCCCATCAGGTAAATTGCAACATACTTCTCCCAATCCATATCCCGTAAATCTAATTGGACCGTATCACTGTCATTCAATATCTTTACCTTTCTCGCCAAGTC
>JACXIM010008785.1:0-11972 GCA_014737505.1 Bombus sibiricus | reverse complement strand
GGATTGGAGGGATTAATTGCGGGGGGCGCGTGAGTTTTCTGGAAGCCTTCCATAGTGAATAGTTGGAGTCTGCTGTGGGGGACAGATTGGCGAGATATTTTTGAAAACAGTCATTTTTATAATTTTTGATGAGTTTGGTTAACTTCCTCGTTGCGTTGTTTAATTTACGTTTGTCATCCGGTGTTCTATGGGTCTGCCACGCTCTTCTTAGTCTACGTTTTTCTGTTATTTTTATTAATATGTAATGGGGATATTCACGTTTGCTGATAGAAGTCTTAGTAGGTGTGGAGGAGCGGATAGCGTTTATTATGCTCGTGTTTAAATATTCCGTGGCTATTTCGATATCTTCATTAGTTTTTAGTGAAATTAAGGATGAAGTTGAATGATTAAAGACTTCTCTAAAGAGGTGCCAGTTGGTGAGTTGGTTATGAATAAAGCCGTTAGGTGGGTTCTCGATAATTGTTGAACTGACTGTTGCTATCACGAGGGAGTGGTCAGAAGAGAGATCCGCCGAGGAGTTGATTTGGACGTATCTTGGCGAGATATTTTTAGTTATGAAGAAGTCTAGTGAATCATATTTTATTAGTGTCTGTGGGCCAGTATGTGGGTTCGTGTGTGGCGAGGTAGTTGAGTTTGTTGGTGTTTATGCTATTCAAGAGATTTTTGCCTCTTACTGTGATAAGTCTGCTACCCCATTGGGTGTGTTTGGCGTTATAGTCCCCTCCTGCTATGAATCTGTTGCCCAGAGTGTCAAGGAAATTATCAAAGTCTTCTTTAGAAATGGAGTGTCTGGGAGGGAAATATACTGCTGAGGTGGTGATTGTACCATGGCAATCTTCTATCGCTACGTTTGTGGCTTGGAGGTAGTCCTTCTGGAATGATGGAAGCTCGTAATGCTGGATTTGATAATGATTCCGGTGCCGCCGTGGGCCTTACCACTGGGATGTTGGGTATGGTAAAAGTTGTAACCATTTATTTTTAGATAGTTTTTGTCGGTGAAGTGGGTTTCAGATATGAGCATTACGTCGATTTGCTGTTGCTTTAGGAAGAGTTCTAGTTCGAATTTGTGTTGGGCTAGTCCGTTGGCATTCCAAAGAGCAATGCGTCTTGGTTTTATTTTGCGTCGGGGCGTATTAATTTATCCATGATGAGTGTTAGTAGTGAAAGCAAATTATTTATTTGTTCTGATTGTTTCTCTATTAGTTTTTCGAGTCTAGAGAAGTTGTCTGTGTTTTGTGTATTGGGAGCATTATTTTGAGAATGGTCCCTATGGATGTTCGGATTATTTTGATTTCGTTGTACTGCTTGGGCGTAAGAGATTGAGGTAGTAGTGAATTTTGGCGGAGTGGGTGTTTGATTTGTTGTCTCTTTGGCTCTGAGTTTGGGATACTTAATTGTATATAGGGTTTTGTAGGCTGAGCAACCTTTGTAGTTAGCTGGATGGTCTCCTTGACATTGGATACACTTCGCTGGGGTTTCTGGTGATTTAGTGCACTGGTCGGTGGGGTGTGTACCTGCACACTTAACGCAATGGAAATTATGATTGCAGTATTTCTGCGTGTGTCCGTACCTTTGGCACCTTTTACACTGTACTATCTCCTTTTTTACTAAGGGAGGTTCGAATTTAACTACCGAATTCATTAGTCGGTTAATGTTGTAGATTTGTTTATTGTTAGGTTTTTGTTTTAGGTCGATAAAGAAAAGGGATAGAGGGTTTTTTGAGATTCTATGGCGTATGTTACTGATGTTGATTACTTCGTGACCAAGTTTGAGGAGTTCGAACTTGAGTTCGTCCATGTTAGCTGAGTGGTGGACGTTGCGTAGTACCACACGGATAGGTCTTTCTTGTTTCAGTTGATAAGTGTGGATATTTGCGTTTAGAGTTTTTAATAATTTTGTTAGTTTTCTATAGGATTCTGGGTTGGCCGGGAGAATTTTAACCTGATTATTATTTATTCTCAGTGTGTAGTCCTCTTTGTTAATGTCTTTCTCGATGGACTTTATCATTGTTTGGATGTCCATAACATCATCCATGTAGATTGGTGGAGGAGGCGGGTTTTTATGTGCTTATTGTTTCATTGGTGTTTCCACTACGACCATAGAATCGTCTGTAGATTGGAGTATCGAAAATCTATTGTGAGTGGTGACATTGTTTGTTGTCGTATCGTTTTGGTTAATGTTTGCTTTTGTTTTGGTTGTTTCACGCTTTCGTTTTTTAGTGTTAATAAATTCCGAGTTGTCCTTCTGCCACGGCGGAGGTAGCGCGGTGCAATTGTGGTTTAGCTCGGGAGAGCCTGGTCGTGATTCTTGTGCCATCATCGAGCTAGTTAATTCAAAGTGAATAACTAGTCGAGAGGCTGTGAGGCTATGATTTAGGTAGAGATTAGAAGCGTTGGAATTTTTCACTGATAGAATAGGAACACTTAGATTATGTCTATTACGATACACTAGCAACGGATAGGCGACACTAGATCACTGCGTCGCAGAGCGCTAGACACACGTCTGCACGCTTCGGCACTCAACAGGAAACTGAAATCTTCTTTAAACTCAAAGTTATGGCTAAGATTTTCTAAGTGAATTAAAGGTTTCTTTTCTTCTTTGTAAGTTTGAAATTGTATATTATCATCCGATAACATTTTTCGAATAATTTGAAAATCATTCAAATCTTTAGTGCAGATATGGGAGACATTTTTTGTATGATATGGTATGGCAAGAGAACATTTCGTTAGATTAACCTCGTTAGGAGTTATTCGTTTGCTGTTATTTTGGGCAGTGGATTTACAAAATCCACCGAAACCTTTTCAAATGCTGTCTCTGATTGATGATCATTGATGATTGATGATCATGAGCTGCTTCGTTTTGTTTCTGGGTATTTTTTTCAACTGGCATTTGATGCAATTTCAGATGAGATTTTGTCGTCAGTCTCGAGGTTTCCCCTGTAGAATATTTGTTGGATTTTGTTGCATATTTTGGTTATGCTCTTATGTCTGCCTAGAATGTTCTTCCGGTGATTGTTCTCTGGTTCAATTATTATTCTATGGTAGACTATTATTTTGAAGAGTTTTTCTGAGATAGAGTCACGTAGAATGTCTATTGTTTCTTGCTAATTCATACCATCTCTTTTTTCTTAATTTTTTGATGCCGACTGCCTCGATACCGTAATTCGAAGACCGTATCGTCTTCGAAGACTTTTCCTAGATTTTTTTACGCTTTTATGGGTGTTTCTTTTTTTAGTGAATCTTCCAAAGTATGTGTATAGATTATTGCTATGTGTTTTACTTTTTATGAAGATGGTGTCACCGATTTTTGAACCTCGCAACCTGAGTAGTTCCTCCCTTTCTTTGAACTCCTTTGATCCTTGGTCAACTGGTTCTCATTTCATGGTCATCCTCATATACAACTTTTCCTATTGATTTAACACTGTATTTTTTATGGATGTTGTCTCTTGGATGTTTGAAGGATGACTTTTGCTTTTGATTAATTGATCGAAGTCGCCGCTTATATTCTCGCTCTCGTTGTCTGTCTGTTCTTCCTCTTTCTCATCTAGTTCGAAGATGTCCTCCATGGTTGTAAAGTTTGTATACGGTTTGGTGCGGTTGGGTCTCGATTGATGTCGCGAATCATTGGAGTTTTTTTGAATTCTGTTTCGGTTTTGGGGTCTTGAAAGGCTTTTGATTTCTGTTTATGGTTACCAGAGGAACGTCGTCGTGATTTTACCCGCTGGCGGATTCTGTGATCGAAGAATTCGAGAAAAATAACGGTTCTCCATTAACTTACGCTTCGACTTTGTAGGGGAAGTCAAAGGGGAAGTTCCTTCTTCGTGAATGGTGCAGACTCTCCGATGCCCAGGTTTTCTTGTCTCCGAGTCTTTATGCTTGATTTTATGACGATGAGCTCCGCTTCGTCCTTCATCTCTGCAATTTGTGGCGATGGTATTTTGAGGATTCTTATATGGTCTTATATAGTCTTCTTATTATTTCGTCTGCGGGATCCGAAATTACATCGTCCGCTTTCTCGATGTGTACCGGATACAATATTCTGCATATGGGTTCTGTTATGAGATTTTGCGGTAGTGTGTTTTCCTTTATTCGAGATTTCATATTCACATTTGGCAACTTATAATCTCCATTTTAATCTCGAAGTAGGGTCCTGAACAGAATGCAGCTGGGTGAATGGTTTGTGGTCAGTTACGGAAGCGTATTTTCTGTAAACTGTTGAAAATTGTGGATCTTGATAGCCGAAATAATGGTATAGGAACACTAAATTTACACTTGGAATTAATATTAGAATAATTATATATTTATTTGATGGACAGTTTCTAAGATATTCATCGATACACACTTGTACGCGTCTCAGCACTTTCTTCCATACCCAACTGTTAACAGACTGAACTGTTTACATTCATCTGTTTTCGAGACGCCACGCACACACATACTTCACACACTGATACTCACATACAAATATCTCTACTACGCATCTAACCTAGTCCAGCACATAAAATTATACATATCACAATATAAACATTGCTGGAAATGGTTCGTTCAATATATGATTAAAGTATGAGTAATTTAGTTCTGCCTCGTTTAATACTCGAGATGTATGTAATATTGGTTTGTTTTTACCGATTGGTCCCAGGCTTCATACGAATCTTCTCTATTGCGAATTCTGATGCGTCGGTGGTCGAAACGAACGGTTTGTTAAAATTGGAGTGTTACGTCGCGTGAAGCGGTCCGTGCGAAGTCCTGCATTGTCTGACCATCAAGGCCCAAGCAACAATAGAGAGACCCTAATAAACCTAAGGCCCCACCATAAACTGAACCTTACTAATTTGCAGGAACTTTTAATCCTGCAAGTATTTTTGGTAGATATATGGCTGGTGCTTGAAACAGTCTTTGGATGTATTGCATGTTCTTACAAATCACGGAGAAAGCGGGCAGTCACCTACTGGGAAAACCGAACATCTGTCCAAAGGGAAAACTGGTTTTTCCCATAAACAATGTCGCCCATGAGCCACGTTGGTTGGAGGCTTCTTCCTCCTATCTTCATTCATAACGTGGGACATAACCAATCGGCATCGCGGATCGTTACCCTCACTTTCCTGACGAAAAGTGTGAGAAACGAATCCGCGTTCTTCGTTCAAAGAGCACACCCATACCGAGCATTCTTCCGTGATCACATAAGAACGAAACGACTACTTCTTGTACCTCAGGGGAGTCAATTGGGTCTTCTTCTTCTACCTCAGGGGAGTCAACTGAGACTTCTTCTTAAACTTACTTATTCTTTACCGTTAGTCAACATGTCATTGCCGGGTTCCTATCCTTAAATCAATCATTTACTTAACTTATACATACGCATCAGTGTAACTATCTTCTTTACGAAGTTGTTGGAACAAATGTTAATTTATACCTGTGAATTCAGTGTAAATTCAATTGAACTACCCCTATTATCGTGATATAAATCAGGGGATCGATCATTTCGTGGCGTCGATTATCTAATCGTAACGGGAATTTACGACTCCCGTTGACGTGCTTCCTCGCGATCGTGTCTCTCCGCGAATGGTCGAAAAAACATGGGGTATTGTAATACAGGTTTTGTGCATAGTTTCTCACGTAGGATTTCGAATGCTTCCTGTTCCCTCGTGGCCCATTTAATTGATTCGCCTTGTTTTAGCAATTGAGCTAGTGATCTCGCGATTTTGGAAAAATCCTCGATAAGCCGTTCGTAGTAACCTGCCAATCCGAGTAATTGTTTGATGTTTTCTGACCTTTTGATATTAAGAATTTCTGTACAGTTTCCAATTTTTTAGGATCCGGCCGGACACCGTCGGCGCTGACCATTTGCTCGAAGTAGCAAACCTCCTTTCGTAAAAACTCGCATTTGTCAAGCTCCAACTTGAGATTCTCCGCGCGCAATCTGTTTGTTATTTTGCAAAATTTAATTTCGTGTCCGCGTACGGAACTTGAATATATAAATATTGTAGTATCGTGGACAAAAGGCCTAAGAGATATCGGGTAAACTATAAACAATGTCGCGAGCGCCGAGGCGCCGTCGGACCCATCAATGTGTCGTCGGTCCTTCAATTAAATAGTTTCGTAGAAAAGGCCTACGTGACCCTGGCCACAAGCGGTTGCGGAACACGTGCGTGGTGGGCCTAAGAAAAGACAAAGGGATGCTAGAACAATCAGTATCAGTGGAAAAGTCAGAGAGTGTGAATCGAGAAGTCAGAGAGTGCGACTTGTGTTGTCGAGATAGTGTTGCTAGCGTTGTCGAGAGAGTGTGGTCCGCGTGAGAGAGAGAGAGAGAGCGTTGGAGTTGTCTAAATTATAGTACGTTATCGCGATTAGTTCATGCTAAACAACCATCGTTTCCTGTTTAATCAACATCTGTACAATCCATTCATTGTAAATAAATCATAATTATTTACGATACTACAACATATCGTCTAGGTATACAAATACTTCATTTCCCTGTAATCCGATCAATATGCGATCCATTAACTGTTGGCACGTCTTGGGAGCATTCTTTAATCCAAATGGTATTCCTTCGAATTCATAATTTCCGTGCGGTGCTGTAAACGCCAGTTTATGACTATCTTCCAGATGCATGCAGGTTTGATGAAACCCCGACGATCAGATAAAGAATCTAAAAGTATTTTGCGCGACCTAGTTGATCGAGAATATCGGTGATGTTTGGCAGTAGGTATGTGTTGCCGATTTTTTTCTCAGTCAACAGTCGAAAGACCATTTGCACCTCTGGGAACAATTCAAATAGGTGTATAGTAATGCGATTCGTATGGTCTAATTACACTCGTTTTAATAGGTTGCCCACTTGTTCCCTAACTTTTTCTTTGGGATATGTTGATTGATTTAAGTGTGCGCGTAAGAATGATTTAGGATCCCCGTTTTCGAGAGAATGGGAAGGAGGCTTTCCCTAAATTTGAAAGATTTGCAAATACCATCATACTGCTTCAAGTTTTCGTTTTCTTGAATGATTTTTATTATTTTTTCATATCCCTGTTTAAATGTGCCCGTTATTCCTTTTTCTAACTCTCGCACACGATTCGCGAACGTAATTTCTTGTTCATCGAACTTCTGATATACATTTGATAATTTTCCAAAAGCCTTGTATATCATTTGTGCTTTACCTCTTCGCCTCTTCGGTTTGGTTCGGGGAGAGGGTAACATGTGGACGGAAAGCTTTGTGGAAAAAGCAAAGGAGGAAGGGAAAAAGGAAAAGGAAACACAAAGTGACACGAAGAAAGGAAAATAAAGAGTGAGCATACGAGGAGAAAGTAAAGAAAAGCAAAAAAGAAGACAAGAACGAGAGAGAGATACAAATAAGAAAAACTAAAAAAGAAGTGGTTAGGTAGTCAGAAGCGCGGCAAAATGTAAGGTAGGGAAACAACAGATGGCAACAAACAGGGGAAGACCAAGGAACACGGGTAAAGCGGGAGATAAGGCAGATTTCAAAAATACACTGGACAAGTACAGTTTGACAGAAAAAGAGACACCAACCAGGGAGAAAGGAATGGAGGTAATGATGGAAAAAATAGAGAAAATGAAAAGAGGATTCGAGGCAATGAAATAAAAGGCATATTCAAAAAGCAAGTGGAGGAGATGAAGAGAGAAATGAAAGAGGAAAGGGAAAGAAGGGAAAGAGAGAGCCAGAGAGAAAGAAGAGCGGGAAAGGAAAAAGAAAGAACTATTGGGTAGAATCAGAAGAATCGAGGAGGAGTAGGACAGGGCAGAGAGAGAAAAGGAGAAGGAACATAGTAATCAAAGGTGTGGACTGGAACGAAGGAAGCAATGAAGAGACAGTAAAGGAGTTCATAAGCAAAAAAATGAGAATAGGGGCAGAAGTAGAAAGAACACATATGATAAAGGTTGGGGACAAGAACACAATAATAGTGGCGACGATGAAGTCTATGGAGGAAAAAATAAGGACAATGAAGGAGAAAAGTAAACTGGAAAAGGAGGTAAACGTAAAGGACGATCTGACAAGAAAAGAAAGGGAGATACAGCAACACATAAGAAGGGTAGCCAGAGTAACAAGGGAAAAGAGCGAATATGTAAAGATAGGATATAAGAAACTAAAAGTGGAAAACAGATGGTACAGGTGGAACGAAAACGAAGAGAAGCTGGAGGAAGAGAGTGAGGTGGATAGGTCGTTATAAGTGCGGAAGGAACACTCAGATATATTCAACAATAAATATTTATTCACCATATATTCTGGGTGTACACTGATGCGCAAAATTCGTGGTTACTATTAACGGTTCGCGATTCGCGGTTAACAGTTCGATTACTGGTCGATGTGTTTTGATGCGACAGGAGTTTGGCGATGATTGCGCTAGATGCCGAAGACTTGGATTGTTGATTGACTCGGACCGTGCGATTATAACGACCGTTGTGTGTCGACGGTAGGTAACGACCGAAGGGTAACGACTCTATGTAAACAACTCTATGCAAAGACTCTATGTAACAGACTGCATGTAAAATACTGAATTTCCGTCACGATGATGCTGCGAAGGAAACTGTGATGGGTTGTGTCTAAGGATGCGAGGTCATCGGATTCGTTGAGGAAAGCTTTGGTTCGGATAGTGAGGGAAATGTACGTCGTTGTTTATTGGCTAATTTTTGTGTCGGTCGTTTGAAAAGGATGCTAATTGCCCTTGAGAGGAAGTTGCTAGCGGAAAGCGTCGTACGTGAGAGAAAGCAGATTTCTTGTGTGTTCCCGTAGTAGATGGTAGACTTAGGGACTGATAAAACAAAGTCTATTTGTCTCTTTGGAGAACCTTAGCTAAAATAAATCCTAAGATTTATAGCGGGTTCTTAGGCTCTGCAGAAAATGTTCAGTAAGAATGTATCGGCATCTGGCAATCATCTTGTCCGCAGGAATAGGGTTTTTGTGTAGCGAGCCACGCGACAGAAACCGTTGGAAAGTTTACTATCGAGTGCCGCCACAAGAGAAAAAGAAGGGAAAAAATGAAAAAAGGGGAAAAGGGGGGGGGATACAAAGGGGATTAAAATGTGCTTCTGGAATGTAGCAGGGCTAATAAGTAAGGACAAGGAGGTGTGGGAATATTTGAATATTTTTTGAATAGAGGAAGACAATTGGGAAAAATTAAAATATAGACTACCCAAAGAATTCGAATGGAAATGCAGGGCAGCAATGAGAGTAAGGAAAAAAGGAAGAGTAAAGGGGGGAATAACAACGGGTATAAATAATGAACTAAGAGAAATAGGGTATAAAGAAATTAGTGATAATATAGTTGAAAAAAAAAATATACAATGACAAGACGTATAGGATAATGGTGGTTTATAATCAAGATACAAAAGGGACATGGAAAAAATAGAGGAAAGAGTAGACAGAAGAGAAGAGGAAGTGGTGATCATCGGCGGAGACTGGAACGCAAGAACGGGAGAAGAGAAAGAGCCGATAAACGAGGACCTAGGGAAAGAAAAAAGCAGGCGATCAAAAGACAAGACAATAAACATGGAAGGAAGAACTCTGCTAAAGTACCTGGAATATAGAGGATGGACGACAATCAATGGCAGAGATAAAGAAGGAGAGGAGTGGACCTATATTGGGGAGAGAGGAAACTCAGTAATAGACTATGTGATTGGCAATCAGGAGGCGACAGAAGAAATAATTGACATGAAAGTAGGAAAAAGAACAGAGTCGGACCACATGCCGTTAGAAATAGAAATAGGGGGACCGGAATTACAAAAAAAATGAGGAAAAGAAAAAAGAAGAGAAGAAGAAAAGGGAATGGACAATCGAAAGTGTGGAAAATTACTTGGAGGAATGTAAAAACTGGGCCTGCAATGGAAGAACAGTAGAGGAAATGTGGATAGAAATCTAAAAGAAGATAAACGAAGCAATGCCAAAGAAGAAAGTAAAGATAAGGAAATGGGGGATGGGAGAGAAAGTGTGGTACAACAAGGTGTGGAAAGAGAGGAAAAGAGAGATGAGAAGGAAGGTGACAAAGTTTATGAAAGGAAAATGCAATAGAGAAGCTCTCATAGAGGAAAAAAAAGGCATTCAAGCAGTGGTGCAAACAAAGAAAGGAAAGACACGAAGAAGAAGAAATGGAGAAAATCAAGAAGATCAAAACAGAACAAGAAGCGTGGAATTACATAAATAAATATAGAAGAAGAAGAGAGGGTATAGATGAAGAAATAAGCGAAGAAGAGTGGAAAAATCACTTTATGGAAATTTTAGAAGGAACAGAGCACAAAGAGGGCAGAAAAACGGAGGAGCATAGAGCAGAAGAGAAAATAATGGAGGAGAGAGAAGATAATATAGAGAAGGAAGAGGTGATATATCAACTAAGAAACTTAAGGGAGAAGAAAGCAATGGGGGAAGACGGGTTAGGAAATGAGGTATGGAAGTATGCACCGAAGAAAGTGGGGGAAGCGTTATGGGAGTTGTTAAGGAAAATATGGGATGGGGAGGGGATACCAGAAGATTGGAAAAAAGGTTTAGTATGTCTGATATACAAGAAGGGAGACAAGAGAGTAGCGAAGAGTTGCAGAAGAGTAACATTAATGGACACAACATACAAGATCTATGCAGGGATACTGGACGAACGGCTGAAGGCAGAGATTGAAACCAAAATATAAGAGAATCAATTCGGATTTAGAAAAGGAAGAGGAGTGACCGACGCGGTATTTATGATAAACCATATCATAGACAAACAGTTGAGTAAAGAAAGAGGGAAGCTATATGCCTGCTTTGCGGACTTAAGAGCGGCGTTCGACACGCCAAACAGAGAAAAATTGGAGGAGGAAAGGAGAAAAATAGGAGTTAGCGAAAAATTAATCAGAAGGGTTAAAGAGATATATAGGAGATAGAGGGGTGTCAGACAAGGATGCGCGTTGAGCCCGACGTTCTTCAACATCTACGTGGCAGGGCTAGAAGAACAACTGAGGAAAGGACAAAGGAGGAAAGGGGCATAATGGTAGGAGAAAAAAAGGTATAGTCACTGACATATGCAGACGATATCGTGTTGATGGCTGATAGAGAAGAGGAGCTAAAGGAAATGTTAAAGAGATTCAAAAAATTTTTAAAGGAAGCCGAATTGGAACTGAGCACGGAAAAAACAAAGATAGTAGTTTTCGAAAAAAGAATAAAAGGAGACAAAGAAAATGGAAATGGGCAGAGCAAGAATTAGAAGAAGTGGACGAGATAAGATACCTAGGGTACATACTACAGAAAAACGGCAGTGATGAGAAACACATACAAGACAGGAAAAAGAGAGAAACAATAGCAATGAAGAAAACATGGAGCGTGGGAGAAAGAATATTCAAACAGGACTACAAGAGGAGAATGAAGATGTTTGGAGCACTGGTAGAGAGCGTAGCGCTGTTTGGAGCAGAGGTATGGGGCTGGAACATGGAAGAAAGACTGGATAGAATACAAAGAAGATATATGAAATGGATCTTAGGTTTAGATATGACAACACCAAATTATATATTGATAGAAGAATGCAAGTTAAAAGAAATCAAAGAAAAAGCATTAAAAAGAGCAGCAAGGTATGAAGAGAAAGCCTTAGAATAAAAAAAAAGGAACTAGTAAAGGAGTGTATGAAGGAAAGAGGGAGAAACTGTGGAAATGGTCAAGAAGGGAAAAGAGCAAGAAAGAGAAAGAAGGGACTAGAAGAGGTAAGAAATGGAGGGTTACAGATGGAAGTAAGAGAAGAGCAAGAAAGGATTTTTTTTTTTTTTATTTATTAGAAATTACAATCAATTCTCGCATTGAGAATTTTTAGTAATTTTTCTGGCGTGGCGCAGTGACATGGCTAATTATTTATAATAAGTTAATACTTATTATAGATAAGTATAATATATAAATAAGTATTATAAATAAGTAAAAAATTACTTAATATTAATAACTAATAAAATCTTGTGCTTAGATCTAACGGGTAGTGTCTCTTCAGCCTGCGGATCTGTTCAGATGTATCAAGTAATCCA
>JACXIM010008784.1:0-11610 GCA_014737505.1 Bombus sibiricus | reverse complement strand
TTCAGTTATGCGTCAATGAAAAATTTACCAAAGAGTAGAAAACTTTTATGTTATATTTAACGTTTGGAAGAAAGTTCATTGTAAAGGCCAATATGAAAAGAAGTGTACAATAAAGCGTGAAAAAATACTTTATATTCAGTATATTAAACATGTTCCTCCATCTGCGACATAATATAATTATAATATAGTTGTAATATATAAATATAACAATTACAAATATTCTAATTGGGATAAACCGTTTATCCGATTAAAGGATATTTCTAATATATCGACTTCGAGGGAGAACATCTAATTCGATGAGTATATATTTTTCTTTCCTTTTTTTCATGAATGTTCGCCAATTTCTACTAAACTACTTGACCAATCGAGATACTGTTCGTACCTTGTTGATCTCATTAAGAAAACTTTTCCGATTTGTTTATTCGAAACAAATAGTCTAATGATTGGTCTCTGTTGTGAAAGTTGTTCAATTTCTTTATCCTTATCGTTATTGCAAATGGACTGTCTTATTCGTCGTTTCATTCGGTTCTATCCCATCGTTTCTCTACAAACTCGTCGCTGGAAGTGATGAAATTGGGCGGTTGTTTTACAAAATTTTCATTCAGAGAGTATATCGCCCGTTTCTAAATATAGGTTTGTCATTCAATGCTGACTTGTTCCGTGTATTTTATTACAAACTCCTCGTTTCAAAGATACTTGGGTCGTTTCTTTACACATTGGTCGTAGGATGTAGACTTCGACTGTTTTTTTGGCGAAGAAAGTTCTGGCAATCTTTGCATTTCGGCAAATACTTTTTCGTCATATGATTCATTAAGAAATTTGTTAAGTGCTAAATCAGATAGGTAGACCGTCTAACGTTTTAACACGACTAAGAGCCACGTAGATTTGGTCCTGTGAAGTATTCTTTCTGCCAAGACCAATTACAGTCCTGTTTAGTGTAGTTTCTCGTGATTTATGTACAGTCACTACAACTTAGGATAAGGGATAACATTTTTCGTTTAACGTGAATTCCATAACCTTTCATCGCCTGAAATGTTGCAGTATTAGAGATATCGGAATATAGCCATCGATGTCTTTCAATGGATTCGTCGTCAAATTTTATAAGCACTGAGTCCGGGAATGCCCCGTCTTCCAGCTGATTTCTTCAAAATGTTGACGATTTAAATTTTTTTACGATTCCCATTGCGTACTCTACAGTATGCTACACTCTATGACATTTTACGACCACGCCGTCCTTATCCGAATTGTTCGTAATAACACCTCATCACAGCAGGTCATAGCCATTTGAAGGGGAGGACACAAGTTCCCGATTAGGACCAAATCTCACACAAACCTGACGCACACTTCATCTATAACAAAGTAAAAGGTATCGAAATAATTTTTATGAAAATAAGATTTTTAAATTTTAATTAAGACCAAAAATGTTTCGAAAACTAAAATCAAACAACAGTTATATGTATACGTGAAATTATTCAGAATAATAACCCTACATATTTGCAGCAACATATTTGAAAATTATTGAAATCGGTGAACTGTACTTTGATCGATATAATTTCCCAGTCTTTTACAATGCACAGATCGAATGATACATTTACGTTCGTTGTAAGTGTTTTATTCTTTTAGGTACGCAGAGGAAATGCTAAATAATTTTCGTTATTCTCAATGAGAATTGCTTGTAAATTGACGACCAGATAAAAAATAAATAATAATAATTTTCGTATTACAGTACTTTTTTCAATAGTAATAAGCACACTTGTCCTAACTTTTAGAGGAATTATATTAATTGTGGTAAGTGAGGCTTATTGTGCTTTACGTATAATACAACGATTTGATAATATTATTTCGAAATAAAATTCACCACTACTTCTAAAGCTGCAGTTCGTAATCGTATCTCACGGTACTTACAGAGATTTCCATGTACGCATGACCTGCTGACTACTTAAAAGAAATGGTAATTCATGTTTTATGTAATTATAATTTGTATATAATTTATGTGTTACATTGTCGAAAGCGCAGTCGACTTTCCACATTTTTTAGAGCATAAACGTTTCAACAACTATGTATTACAACTTGATATGGTATAAACAGACGTTAGAAGTGCAAAAGAATTAATTAGAAAACCAGTAATTTTGTCTATCAGTTGCGTGTTACCAGAGCCCGCTCTCTCCGTTATTATTGTTCGGTACGACAGGTTAATATTCAAATATCACTTGCGATAAATCTATCAACGAAGGATAACATATAAATAACAAATTGATATTTTAGTATCTATCCAATGCGATGCCCATCTTTACCGCTTTGCATGCCGCGATAGGAGATAATTCTACAAAAGCGTATCCAGATTATTCATTTTATCATATAATGAAGTTTTCGTTACCATCATGATTAGCATCACGATTACGAAGTGAGTAGTTAAATGTTAGCGCTATAATTTCGGTGAAAACTAATAGGAATAATTATATCAAACTTTGAACTTGTTGCGTAATACACAAATATATTGTAGTATCGTGTGCGAGGGGCCTGGGGGGGGGGTGTCGTGCGAATTATAAACAAGCGGTTGCTGAGCATGTACGTGGTGGACAAAAGATATGAGGCTAAGACAAAAGACAAGGGGTTGCTATGGAACATAAACGAATTAACGGCAGTATGAGTTGAGAAGCCAGAGAGTGCGGATTGCGTTGTCGAGATACTGTTGTTAGCGTTGTTGAGAGAGAGTTGAATTTGTATTGACGAGAGTTGTTAATTAATTATCTAGTTGTCTTAATTATATATGTTGTTGCGATTAGTTCATGTTAAATAACCATTGTTTTCTGTTTAATTAACATCTTTGTAATCCATTTATTATTAATAAACTAATTATAATAATTTATAACAGTTTAACACGTTGACGCCGGCAAGACCCACCGGTGGGTTTCACGTGTATGTTCCGTACGGCGGCGCGACCCACCGGTGGGTCTGTCGTGTCTGTTCCGAGACTGTATTTCACAAAATACAAATGAGACCCACCGCCGCCCCACGGAGAAAATCATGAATATCGGCGCCGGCGTCAACGTGTTAAGTTCGAGGGGGCCACTAGCTGTGCAGATAAAATTAAGCGGGTCGCAATAATCCTAAGAAACTGTCATAAAACGAGGTCTTTCGATTTAGCGTTAAGGCCGTTAATTGGCATAAAACATCTTCGAGTCAAAAGGTTCCTTATGGTTATTGCTCCATCAGATAAAAAGTGGGGAAACGTGGCTTTTCCCATCTTTCCCGGGATTCTACCCGCAAGCGACCAGTGGTGGAGTGATCACCACCCAGCAAGAGTTTTCCTTTGCGACTGCATTGTCGCCGAACTTCACTGTTTCAACGACTTTAGATCAGTCAATATCTCGGCACTGGCCTATATCTACTTTAAGTCAGGCATCTCTCTAACTTACACATAAATGCACCGAGCGTAAGCATTTTGACTACAAGTTGTTGGAAATACATAATACATTTGAACTGTTAATCAAGTGTTATACTAATTCAACCATCTGAATTATCCGAAATGGAATAGAGGATCGATCAGTTCGTGGCGTCGATTGTATAATCGTAACGGGAATTTATGACTCCCGTTGACGCGCTATCTCGAGATCGCGTCTCTCCGCGAATGGTCGATACATAACGTATGACGTAAAGAACTTTTCATACGATGATTTGCAAAAGGATAGAAGTCGTTAAAATATGCCTTTTCTCACTCGTTTGTTATTCGAAATTTGTAATGATAAATGAAGCGCGCTAACGAATTCATGCTATCGCATTTCGAAATTTTGTGAAACTGTTCGTCTAGAAATTGTGTAAGTTACTACTTGATTACACGATAAGCTGACTGTGAATAGTAATATCTCGACAGAAGAAGTCAGAATATATTTTATAACGAACAACGAGCGAGGGCTAATACATAACTTGATAACCTTGATAACGATAACCTTGATAACCTTGATAATGTTAACGTTACTGGAGTTGCGTGCCCTCTTTTACTACTTGTTATGTGAAGTAATATTTTGTCCAGCTCTGACTGTCACGTCTGTTCCCTATTTCGACGATGATGTCCAATATTTTAACGCTGATTGATCAAAGAACTGTAGTGGCACATGAGTCAGAGGACAATTCAAATCATGTTGTTGTTTTGCTTGGGAGTATTAAGACCATTAAGATACAAGTAATGTAAAAACCGCCGAACGAAGACGAATTTGAATTTTCCGTCTCTCGATACAGTCTCTCGATACCTGGTCTTTCCGACCAGTATAAATAATCGAACGCGATAGCGAGCGACACAGTTAATACACAGTACACACAGAGTATCTACAGTATCTCCGAGTATCACGAGTATCTATCGAGTTACACGAGGAGCATTTACGAATATTTAACCGCGATTTTATTTTGCGATTAATACTTTGTACTAACGACTCAAGTCTACAGGCTGTACATTAATTTATTCTTTTAAATATATTCGACGGTTTCTGTTTATTCGACCATTCGCGGAGAGACGCGATCGCGAGAAGGCACGTCAACGGGAGTCGTAAATTCCCGTTACGATTAGATAATCGGCGCCACGAAATGATCGATCCCCTGATTTCAGTTACGATAATAGGGGTGGTTCAACTGAATTTACACTGAATTGGCAGATATAAATTAATGTTTATTCCAACAACTTCGTAAAGAGTATAGTTACACTGATGCGTATGTATAAGTTAGGTAAATGATTGAATTAAGAATAGAAACTCGGTACGGACATGTTGACTATTCTAAAGGTGAAGAATAAGCGAAGTAAAGTGACGATGATGTGTCGGAGGAAGGCTAGTGATGGGTGTGTCTAACGCAAGGGACCATCGGATTTGTTCATGACAATTTTGGTTAGGAAATTGAGGGCAGTAGACATTGCTTCTGATTGGATAAAAGAAGGTTGGTGGACTAAGAAGGGTCTTAGCCGCCCTCGATGGATAGTTGCTAGTGTGAAGTAACGTACGTGAGAAAAACTAACTTTCCCCTGTCTTCCCGTAATAAACAATAGGCTTTGGAAATGACTCAGTAAAGGAATGTTTGTACAGTCTAAAGGACTTTAGTTAGACAATGTCTAAGATTTATGATAGGTCCTCAAGACGATTGAGGCTATGCAGTAAGGACGTGCGGACATCTGGTTGCCATCTTACCCGCGGCGTGTGGCCTGGTCTGGGTAGAGTATCGCCCGACGTAACAGTTCCCGTTACGATTAAATAATCGACGCCACGAACTAATCGATCCCCTTATTTGTATTATGATCATAAGGGTGGTTCAATGAGTTTATACTGAGTTAACACAAAATAAATTAATATTTATTCCAACACTTATTAACTAGAGAAATATAAATTGTGAATGTATGAGTGAGTTGGTCGATAACCAAAGTGACAATATGTAATACGCGACGCATGCTGAGGTGTTTACAGTTTGAATTCCTAAGAGGTTCTGATCGCACTTCGATCTTTTTTGTCTTATCTGGAAGACGACTAGCACTACACTCGGATCACGCCACATTCTTTATGCGAGGCAAAATAACGGTCCCGAATTGACGTTTCTGGAACTCGCGATGATTAAATGAACCGTGCGCTTGCTGCTACAATGTATATTTGACGGGCAGACGAGACGGTCCATCTGAGACGTTGTAGTGCCACGAGCGACGGCTACGAATACGGCCGATGGCAAGCCTCATGGAGTAACAAAGGGCTTCTATACAAACTTAAAAAAATCCTACCACACGCCTACTACTCCATCCTAAAGTCCTACCTAACCAATAGACAATTCATGGTTAAATACCTAGACGCCACTACCACAACATTCCCAATTGAAGCATACCCCAAAGTAGCGTCCTCTGATCCCCTGCTGTTCTCCATCTACACTGCCAGTTTACCAATATCTACAGAGATAACTATAGCAACATTTGCCGACGATACAGCGCTATTAGCTTCCCACGCAGACCCGATAATTGCTTCATCCACTCTCCAGCGATGTCTTGACTCTATGGAAAAGTAGTTTCGTAAATGGGGCTTCAAAATTAATGAAAAAAAAATCCACACTTGTATCCTTCACGCTGTGAAAACAAACCTGCCCTCAGGTCACCATCAACAATACCTAGCCAGGACACAGTCAGGTACCTGGGCATGACCCTGGACAGGAAATTAACTTGGAAAAATCACATCAAAGACAAAACGAAGCAACTCAAGTATAAACTTAAAAAATTTTATTGGCTCACTGGCCGACGCTCCAATCTTGGTACATAAAACAAAATTACCCTCTATAAGACCGTAATAAAACCTATCTGGACCTACGGAATCCAATTATGGGTAACAGCAAGTAATTCCAACGTTGAAATACTTCAACGCTTCCAATCGAAAACGCTAAGATACCTATTAAATGCACCTTGGTATGTTACCGACGAAGTAATACATTGCGACCTCAAGATACCCACAGTCAAAGAAGAAATAACAAACTATAGCAACAGAGTCAACTATAGCAACAGATATAGCAATAGAGTCAATCAACATCAACCAAATACGGCGATATACTTCAAATCACGTTTACTTATTGGTGAAACCAAGAAAAATGTATTGCTATCATATATAAATAAGCCGCCTTCTTTATCGATATCCGAATCATATAAAAAATCTGTATCTGTATAACGAGCACGTAACTCGCATTTGTCTGCGATTACGCTATTTTCGTCCAATGCAGCCAATCAAAATATTTATGGAAAATTCACGTGTCCGACACAAACATGACTGAGGGGCGAGAGCTTTGTCGAAGTAAACGTTCTCACTAATTAAAAACAAGTATGCACATACACATGAATGCCTTTGGCTCCTATTCAAACTTCTTTAATAAGTACTTTATCGATTGAACGTCGTTTATAAGTAGAGGACGCTAAAATGATGTGTCAAATTTGAAAGTCGGTATGACAGTCACATGGGGCTACAAAGATGCAAAAGGTACTTTATCTATTCTTATCTTGCCTATGTTTGTGTCTACCTATTTGTCTGCCTGATTTACCGTGGTTATCATCTGATTATGTTCTCTTTTCACCCGGTAGGTGGCACCGTTTTACCTTTCCTTATCTTATTAATTCTTCCCAATTCATCGTACCGATCCGCTATTTCTGTTTCTCGCTTTCACGTTGATCGTTTATTGCTTTAGCCTCTTATTTTTCTGAACAGTTTCAACTTGCTTTCAAACTGCCTTTTCTCTCACTTTCTTTCTGTATCTTTACTTTCTCGGATTAGTCACTTCTTTCTCTTATCCTTTTAGTACTACTCCACTTTTTCTTTAAACTATGAAAACTACAATTTTATCTTTCCTCCATTATTAACACGTGTTATTTCTACACTTATCAGCACGTAACCCTCAATGTTAAAAATAGATTGAATCTTTTCCTAATTAAATATACATACAAATATTTTTGTCAACTATACAAGGTATATCTATTTCATATTTTGGGGAAAATATTTCTTTCTAATATAAAAGGAATATTTGTTTAATACCTGAAAAAGAACATTATTTTGCCGTATATAAAAGAAATATTTATATGAATAGCTTATTTTAGCCTCTAGACCGTAAAAACAGTACTTACCATTCATATCCATCCATTTACACGCATATTCCTAAGTTGACCCTTATTTTCTATCAAATAGAATGAAATATTTATTTTATATTAAACAAAGCGCGTGTTTCAGAGTGTCTAAATAGCAAGAAAAAAAAAACGGAAAAATAAAAAAAAAAACAAAGTTGAAAGCAAGATATGCAACATATAATGATGGATTGATCTGTTTTTATGCTAACTGGGTATTAAACTGTATCAATAGATTCTATTTTTCCTGTATTTGCCTGCAGAATGTAAACACGTTGTGAATAAAGCCAGTGTAAGGATTACAGTTTTAACATTTTCTCTGGGAGAAGTGATAAATTGCGACCAATGATTTCTTTGAGACCTTTGTTCGTCATAATGAGTAGAATAATTGTAATTAAACAAAATTTGACCTTCGATTCCAGGTAAAGGTCGCTTTTGCACAAACTGTTTCATTACAAACTTCCTATCCAAAGGTGCAGAATCACACTACCATCTCTAAACTTGCTTTCTTTGTACGCTACAGAATATAAATATCCAATGGTTCTTTTTGAATACATTGTATATAGCACCATATAGAAGTAAGTCATCAAACGCGATGAACTTACGCAATTGCGGATTTTAAGTATTTAATATGATGTAAATCTTGTTGTTAAAGAAAAAGTATACATATATACATGTCGGGTTCCCATTATGATTAGTGTTAGGGGCGTGAAACGAATCTTCATTTGGATTAGACATTGTTGCTATGCAATAGAGAAGATATTGACTAGTGCAATTATGATTATCACAGATTTCGAAAAGAAATCGTGGTAATTAGATACTCGAGACGCTAATGACAATGATCCTAGGTTCCATAATGAATCCGCGGTCAACGGGATAACGAAATACGCTTTCTTCCAAAGTCCAAGATATATCCAACTACCTCGTCTGCGGTACAAGTGTTACTCAACTAACTCTTTGTTAAAACATAGAATATCTGTAGTATCGTACCCCCAAATTGTAGTAACAACCACAGACGAACCCCCAGGAACGTACTGATATTAGTGATTTATTTCAAGTAAATGGATTGTACAGGTGTTAATCAGGCAGTAGGACGATGATTGTTTAACAAGAACTAAGAACTAATAACATAATAATAACTCGACGTAATTTAAACAACTCAATGGTTCATTTGCAACTCTCAAACGAACCACACTTTCTCGACAACGCTAGCCACACTTCTCCTCCGACTTCTCCCGACTTCTCGATGCACACCCTGTGACTTCTCACCTAACACTCTGACCTCTCTAGCGACACTCTTCCCTCAACTCAGACCCTCAATTCATACTCCCTTTGTCTTTCCTTAGACCCTCCACGCACGGGTCACGCAGCTGCTCGTGGCCAGGGTCAGGTATGTCTTTTTTTTCCAAACTATCCACCCGAAAGAACCGACGGTACCTTGATGAGCCCAATGGCGGTCGGCTCTCGCGGCATTGTTTATAGTTCACTCGATGTCCCTTTTTGGCCTTTTCCCCGATCAAAATGTCCACCGAGCGTAAAGACACTATGTAACTCGCTAATGCAGCCTCGCGAGAGGGAATGACCTTCCGTCGCGAAGATGCTGCACAGGGAAACTATATTGGGGTGTGTCTAAGGACACGAGATCATCGGATTCGTGGAGCGATGCCTTCGTTCGGAAAGTGAGGGAAATTGACGTTGCTGTTAATTGGTTAATTTCCATATCGGTGGTTAGAAAAGGATGCTAGCCGCCCTTGAGGGAAAGTTGCTGGCGGGAAGCGCCGTTCGTTCCGTAGTTTTTTTTTCTCTTTTATTTGGTAATTTATTTACAACCAATTCTGCTAGAGAATTTTAAGTAACTTCATTTGGCGTGGTACAGTAACTTGGATTATAATAATTTATATTATGATTGATTCTAGTTTAATGCTTCAATCTAAAGGGTATTTTCTTTTTAGTCTGCGGGTCTGATCCGCTGTGTCAAGTAGTTGGGTGACTAAAGGGTTGTGATGGTTGTTGACTCTTTTGTTATATCTGCATTTGAACTTGTATATTTCTTCTTTGACTGTGGGTATCTTGAGGTCGCGGTGGATTGTTTCGTTGGTGACATATCAGGGTGCGTTTAATAAGGATCTTAGCGTTTTTGATTTTAAGCGTTGAAGTATTTCAATGTTGGAATTACTTGCTGTTCCCCATAGTTGAATTCCGTAGGTCCAGACAGGTTTTATTACGGTCTTATAGAGGGTAATTTTGTTCTGTGTACTTAGGTTGGAGCGGCGGCCAGTGAGCCAATAAAATTTTTTGAGTTTATCTTTAAGTTGCTTCGTTTTGTCTTTGATGTGATTTTTCCAAGTTAATCTCCTATCCAGGGTCATGCCCAGGTACCTGACTGTGTCTTTGCTAGGAATTGTTGTGTTCTTGATGGTGACTTGAGAGCAGGTTTGTTTTCGCAGCTTGAAGGTTACATGTGGAGTAGTAGGTATGTGGTAGGATTTTCTCAAGTTTGTATAGGAGCCCTTCATGCCATACTTTGTTGAATGCCTGTTGAATGTCAAGAAATACCGCTGAGCAATATTTTTTTCTTTTCTAGGGTTTGGCTGATATTGTGTGTTATGCGATGGTTTTGTTCTACTATGGAATGTTGTTTTCGAAAACCGAATTGATGATCTGGCAGTATTTTAAAATCCTCAAAGAGTGGAAGGAGTCGTTTCGTTAGCATCCTCTCGAATAGCTTTGACAAGGTAGGTAGAAGACTAATTGGGCGATAGGAGCTAGTTTAGTATATTGGCTTTCCGGGTTTAGGGATGAGGGTAATCAGTGAAATTTTCCAAGCCTTAGGATAGTATTCAAGGCGAAGAATTGCGTTAAAAATTGATGTAATGAGTGCAATACCTTTGGTGGAAAGTTCCTTGATTGCTTTATTGCATATTAGGTCATGCCCAGTTGCTTTCCTGGGATTTAGGCGACTGATTAATTCTATAATCTCTGCAGAAGTGAAGGGTTCTATCGGGGGAGACATTTGGAAGGGAGAGTGCAAGTAATCAGTAGTATCCGCGGCAGTTTTGGAGGAGTGGGGTTTAAATACGTTAGATAAGTATTTGGCAAATAGGTTGGCTTTATCTATAGGGCCACGTGCCCATCCACCTTGCGGACGGCGGATTGGAGGGATTACTTTCGGGGGGCGCGTGAGTTTCCTGGAAACCTTCCATAGTGAGTAGTTGGAGTCACCTGTGGGGGACAAATTGGCGTGATATTTTTGAAAACAGTCATTTTTATAATTTTTGATGAGATTGGTTAACTTCCTCGTTGCGTTGTTTAGTTTACGTTTGTCTTCCGGTGTTCTATGGGTCTGCCATACTCTTCTTAGTATACGTTTCTCTGCTATTTTTTTTTTAATTTGTAATGGGGATATTCACGTTTGCTGATGGAAATCTTAGTAGGTGTAGAGGAGCGGATAGCGTTTATTATGCTCGTGTTTAAATATTTCGTGGCTGTTTCGATATCTTCATTAGTTTTTAGTGAAATTAAGGCTGAAATTGAATGATTAAAGACTTCTCTATAGAGCTGCCAGTTGGTGAGTTGGTTATGAATAAAGCCGTTAGGTGGGTTACCGATGATTGTTGAACTGATTGTTGCTATCACGGGGGAGTGGTCAGAAGAGAGATCCGCCGAGGAGTTGATTTGGACGTATCTTGGCGAGATATTTTTTTTTGTGAAGAAGTCTAGTAAATCTGGTATTTTATTAGTGTCTGTGGACCAGTATGTGGGTTCGTGTGTGGTGAGGTAGTTGAGTCTGTTGGTGTTTATGCTATTCAAGAGATTTTTGCCTCTTACTGTGATTAGTCTGCTGCCCCATTGGGTGTGTTTGGCGTTATAGTCCCCTCCTGCTATGAATCTGTTGCCCAGAGCGTCAAAGAAGTTGTCAAAGTCTTCTTTAGAGATGGAGTGTTTAGGAGGACAGTAAACTGCTGAGGTGGTGATTGTGCCATGGCAATCTT
>JACXIM010008783.1:0-11751 GCA_014737505.1 Bombus sibiricus | reverse complement strand
AACGGGATAATAGATGTATGTTCTCACAAACTCTAAGTCCAACAAAACGTGAAAAATTCGTAAAGACGTTATTCTTTCTCACTGATGAGGTCGCACGAGAGAATGACTTTCCGTCGCGATGATGCCACAGAGGAAAACTATGACGGGGTGTGTCCAAGGGCACAGGATCATCGGATTCGTGGAGCGATGCCTTCGTTCAAAAGGTGAGGGAAATTGACGTTGCTGTTAATTGGTCAATTTCCACCTCGGTGGTTAGAAAAGGATGCTAGCCGCCCTTGCGGGAGAGAGTTGCTGGCGAAAGCGTTGTACGTGAGAAAAGAAGATTTCTCGTATCTTTCCGCAGTCGGTGACAAATTTAGGGGCTGCGAAGACTAAGACTAGTTGTCAGTTTGAAGAACCTCAGCTAAAAATTCCAAGATTTATAGCGGGTCTCTAGGCTAGCTGAACATGTACTGTGGAGATGCATCGACATCTGGTAATCATCCTGTCCAAAGAATGCGGTCTTTGTGCAGCGAGCCACGGGACAGAATCCGTTGGAGTGTTTACTGTCGAGTGTTACAACTATTTTCTTTTTAAGAGGAGCTATACTATTACTCCATATCTTTGTTAGACAAAACGTTCATCCCTTGACCTCGGCCTCGTTCGGTGACTGGCTGTCGCCTCGAGCCCAAGCTCACTATTACAAGTTTCGAACAATTACAATCGGATTGGTTGATTACAATTGTTTAATTACAGCTATGGTAGAATATAGATTACAATGTTACGGGTTTTCCCAAAGTTCCGAAGGGGAGGCTCCAGTGTCCTTCCGTCTCCGACATATATATGTATGTGATGTAATATTTTTGGAAATCAGGCGATCGATTTGTGAAAATTCGAGAATCCATTTTCTAAGTCTTCTTCCGTATCTCCTGTTGGGACTCTCCGCTTCTAACCCCTCTTCTCTTTCTCCTAGCTCTTAACTTGCGTTTTTTCTTTGTTCAAGCTTCGCTTCTCGAAGTGCTGTTTTATTCTCTATCCTAAGTCTCCATCCTTCTCTATTCATATCGTTCGACCGACTTCCAGTAAACTCAGGGAAGGTCAAACCGTCGATTGGTGTTCTAAATTCTATAGAATTTACATATATATAATGTTTATTGCCCAAGAAAAATATAAATTGCATATGTGTATTCGCAATAAGCAATGAATTTCTGTTTGATAGTGGTTTTGGCAAAAGTACTGTTACGCAACGGTACGACGTAGCCATACCATATTTTGTGTTGGGTTTACATTTTTAACATTGCAGTTTGTAATTTAATTTAAGCTGCTCAAAAGCGGTACTTTTATACGATATTGTCTTTTCTCTTTTTTCCTGTCCTGAAAACTTAATCGCAAAACAGGACAGATCGGTAGCCTATTTTTAGTTCCTCTGGTGCTGTGGGAACGTCGGACGTAGGAAGGTGAGGGGAAGGGAGCATGCCACGAAATGACTTTTGGGCAGTGATCGCGCACAGGTGCCGCCTATAGACTCGAAGCGTAGCCAATCACTCAGCAATACTAATCCGTCGTCGTCACTATATAAGCGGCCGCCGTAGAGTTCGATAACGTTCATTCGTCATTCGTATCCGGGACGCAGTAGAGTGCGCGTTGTACAAAAATTTACTGGAAGTTTTAATTTTTCGATCTAGAAAATTAACTTATTAAGTTTCTATAAAAAGAGATTGATTTAACGTGGATAGATATTTTATACACAAACATTTATAAAATGAAAAGATATTCGTACACATATTAGCTTTGTGTAAATAATTGTAACCTAAATATTTGTTCAACAATAGATAGGGTAATGCAGTAACCGGACAGGAAGTTATTCTACATATAAAGGTAAGTCATGAAAACAAATATATTTAATCTTCTTATTTTTATTACATTTTTGGTTTCTATATACATAACATGTAGAAAACCTGTAGAAATCTTGTCGTATTGAACTACATAACTTTTGTATTTTTTCCGGTAACAATTTCGTCTTAATGTCCATAACTATATTCCGAGTTATGGAAAATAAGCAGTCGCTAGTTTTTTGTACTAGTCGTTCGATTTTTATCAAGTCGACTCAAAGTTAGACTGTTCGTTCATGCTAATGCAGTGCCAAACAGAGATATTGGCACAGCCCGGATCTTCGTACAAAATTTTTTGTAAATCTCTAAAGTAATTCTCTACTTAATCTTTTTGAAAAATATAGCTGTCAACTCTAAAATTTAAGTATACCATGAATCATGAAGTTTAAAAATGGTTATAATAAAGAAGAAACATAAAATACACGCTCCTGTACAATGAGTTTTGAAAAACATTGATTGATGAACCGTTGATCTCATAAAGTGGAAAATCATTCAGCAGAGATTTCTTGTAACAATTTTTTTTTTTTTTAATTTTCGTCTCGTTCACCATTATCACAATTAGATAAATTTTGCTCGTTAGGTAAATATTCGAATTCACTAGCAGGAAAAAGGCCATTTCCTGAAAATACACGTATTTTCATCTTTTTTGCTTAATGTTTCAGTTAAGCAGCGTACAATTATTTGTTACATAACAAACGATAATGCTCAGACTTGTCACGACATCGAAATGATTCTCATTATTTGTGCTTAGTAATTTCGTGGTCAATACCGTAATATATTATACATGCATGAAAGTAGTGAGTTAATTGAGTTATTAATTAAAATTTTTAACAATAAATTATTTTTGGAGTTACGTAAGTCCTTTTCAGAGAAAGTAGGATTTACACTAATTGGCTTCTGAATCCTCCATAGATATATGTAATAGAAATAAATAAAATTTATTACTAAATAAATAATATACAATTTTCGGGCGATATCTTCTTCTCACGTTCTAATTATATTTTCAATTATTTTGATTTTTTTAAGTGCACTCTTACGCATCCTTGTATATGCAATCCTTCCCTTATTCCCATTTCTGTTGATATTAGTTGTTTTTCGAAGCTTTTATTTCATTCATTTTATTAGCTATCATTTTGTACCAAATTTAAGAATTTTCGTTGCCAGAAATTTAAGGTAAATGCATTTTATGATATTCAAGGAAACTTATTCTTGAATAAGACAAAACTTCGTAAATTCTTTACTATGATGCTATAGCAAGTCCGTTATATTATTATCATTATTATTATTAACAGATTCCGTTTATTCGTTATCTTTCCTAGTCATTACTTACTGTTACGATCCGGTCTTGATCTTCGGTATTCATAACCGTTACTTATTGTAAAGATATAGGAGGGATTCGGAAATACAAATAATTTACTTTATGTAGCACACAACAGTTATACATATATCTTATACTCTGAAGACCTCGAAAACCTACTCGCACGCACGCTTGTTGTCAACCGACTCTTCCAGATGCTTCGAACGACTGCCAATCGTCTTTTGTCCCAACTAAGGCCTGGACGCCCTCTGACGCTTACACACACATTCACATGTACAGTGTAAATATATCATCTTCTTAACACGCCTCCTTACATTTATACTGTACACTTAATCGTATTTACATGCTTTGTCGAATTACTTAACAGGAACTTTAACACTTATTGTTTTATTTACATTCCTCTTAGTTTACATTCATCCATGACCTAAACCTTTCGAATTTCTCTCTACACAGTGCCTTCGTAAAAATATCCGCAGTATTTTCATCTGTACTTACTTTAATTATATTTATCTTGTTTTCCTTTAAGCACTCGTGAACGTAGTGGTAATGAACTTCAGTGTGTTTAGAATTTTTTGTAAAATTTCCGTAGTTTGCTATACTTATCACTCCAGAGTTATCCTCATAAATTTTTACAGGGTTATCGTCTAGATTTACATTGAAGATTTTCATAATTTTTCGAATAAACATTAATTCACTCACCGCTTCCGATAGAGCTATATACTCTGCATACGTCGAGGCTTTTGTCACACACCTTCGTTTTTTCGACTTCCAACTAATTACATTTCCATACAATCTAATTACATATCCAGAAGTCGATTTCCTATCTAAATGATCTCCTGCCCAATCAGCGTCCACATAACAATCTATCGTTTCACACTTTTCATTCCTTTTATAATGTAACCTTAAGTCCCTAGTTCGGTACGAATATTTCAATATTCGCAAAGCATATTTAAAATGTGTCTCGCTACAACAATCTTGAAATCTACTCAGATAATTCACACTATAACTTATATCGGGTCTGGTATTTACATTAATATACAACAATGCGCCAATTAAATTCTTGTATCCAATATCCTCTCTATGAGTATATAGGCACAACTCTATGTTATTCTTAAACCTAATCTCGTCACATACCTAGCAAAACACTCATACCAGTCCCTCGGACTTTCTTTTAACACATCTTACATCTAATACTTCTTTACCTTTTACCCTTTCTACCAATTTCCAAGTTTTATTCTTATAGAGACATTCTATTTCCTTATCCATAGCCTGTTTCCAATCTTCACTATTTTCACAACAAATCGCCTCCTCAAATGTACAAGGGATGTCTACTCTACAATAATTTGTATGAATCTCACTAATGTTTTTCTTTTCTGGATACCTTACTGGAGTTCTCTTATTACGTGTAGATCTCCTAGGGATGTTTAAGCTTTCAGAACTATTATCATTTTCCATTATCTTCCTAGCCTTAGTTCGATTATTTTTGAAAGGTAAATTATGCATTTTACTTTCTATACACACCCTACATTTCAAAAATTCCTTTTCAAAGTATAACATTATAACATTATATATTCAAAGTATAACAATATAGTATAACAAATGAATACTCTGACGAAATTACTAGACGAGCAATGAATGATAGAATTTTAAGAGATTCCGTAACTGATTTCATTCGAGGCCTGAAAACTGAAATAGGACACGTATTGCTTGCCAATCCACCGTACAATATCGTCGAAGCCGAAAAGAAGCCACCGACATCGAGCGATACTTCAGGGAAGATCGAAGTCGACGACTAAAACCAACGGAACGATCACGATTCCCTGAGCAGCGACGACCAACGACCAGTAATCTCAACTCAACTATTAGAAAGCCAACCCTAACACCTAATCCAATGCCAAGAAACCTCCGGCAAGCTGAACGAATGCCACTTGCTCAAAAAACTCAACTGAAATGTTTCAAATGCAATCAAAATGGACATGTCTCGAGTCAATGCAGAAATTTTCAAATACCCAGATAACATCCGAGGCCACCAGCAGTCTACAATCTCGAGATACGCAAGGAGGAAATAGAGGAACCAATAGACCAGATCTACGAATCAACGCCACAACAGGAAGACTACCCACAGTGCTTCTACGATCCAACGGACGGCAACATAAATTCCTCGTTGACAGCGGAGCAGGAATTAATGTACTCAAGCGAAGATGCGTATTACAACCAAGAACAGTAAAAGAACAAAAATTCTCGTTGGGACACTCAAGATTTAACACTAACGAACACACTATCATAAAATTATTCGATAAACCTTTAGAATTCTTTGTAGTAGATGATAACTTTCCCATTATAGAGGACGGCATACTCGGTTTGCCAGCCTTATCTAAATACAAATTTGAACCCTCGAATCAACAACTAAAACTTGACGATAATATTCTCCTATTGCAACAGGAAAACATCGTACCTCCAAAACAAGCAGTGTTAAAAACAGTCTACCTGGAAGGAAAACCGACAACAGTATGCTTTATCAATGGTGGTCAGTACACAGCCAAAATAACCAATCTTATTGAAAATTCTAATACATACGATCAAGTCTCCACATTTAAAGATTTAGTCAGACTCTCGCATATAGAAAAAACTCTCCGTGAACCAATCGAAAAGATATTGCTGTTTTACCTCGATATATTCAATCTGGAGACCGACCTTTTACCTTGCACTAATCCTGCTAAGCACACAATAACGTTAAAAGAGAATAAAATCATTAACACAAAATCCTACTGACCACCCGAATGCCACAAAGAAGAAATTAAACGACAAATGGACGAAATGTTACAAAAGAACATCATACAGCCATTTGATTCCCCTTACAATTCGCCAGTCTGGGTAGTACCAAAAAAGGCAGACGCCTCAGGGAAACAGAAATGGCGAATTGTAATAGACTTCAGAAAAATAAACGAGCTAACTGACCAAGACGCACACCCATTACCCGACATAGACGACATACTATCCCAACTAGACAACGCAAAATTTTTCTCAGCCCTCGATTTATCCTCCGTATTCCACCAAATCCCAATGGACACAAACTCTAAGAAATATACAGCGTTCTCTACACCACAAGGACACTACCATTATAATAGAATGCCATTCGGTTTAAAAAATGCACCTACAACGTTCCAACGCATGATTGATACCGCGCTAAGAGGACTCATAAATTAACATTGTTTTGTATATTTAGACGACATTATAATATTTGGACAGTCGATTGAAGAGCACAATAGCAACCTCGCGATAGTATTGCAACGCTTATGCGAAATCGGACTCAAATTACAGCCAGACAAATGCGAATTCCTCAAACCAGAACTGGAATATCTCGGACATATAGTAACCGCTGAAGGTGTAAAGCCAAATCCCAAAAAATTAGAAGCCGCTAATAACTTCAAACAGCCACATAATCCTACTGATATCAAATCTTTCTTAGGACTACCAGGTTATTACCGCAAATTCACCAGAAACTTTTCTAAAATCGAGGAACCATTGACTGAACTTACAAAGAAAGAGACACCATTTCATTGGACAGATAAAACTCAGGAAGCATTCCAGACATTAAAAGACAAACTCTGTACATCTCCCGTACTAAAATTTCCAGACTTTGCAAAACAATTCACATTAACGACCGACGCCAGTAACGAAGGTATAGGCGCTATCCTATCACAGAACGGACATCCATGTTGCTATATCTCACGAACCTGCTATATCCCACCAGAACGAAATTATTCCACAACCGAAAAAGAACTTGTAGCAATGGGCCGTCAGACGCCTCCGACAATATTTGCTAGGCCGGAAATTCCTTATTCAAACCGACCACCAAGAGCTAAAATGGCTACAAAACTGCAAGGATCCCTCATCACGCCTGCTGAGATGGCGACTAAAATTAGAGGAGTACGAATACGACATAGAATATGCGAAAGGAAAAGATAATACTGCAGCTGACGCACTATCTAGAATACATGTTCTGATCAGACGAAGCGAAAATTTAGACATAGAACTCGATAAAAAGTATCACGATTGGGAAAGATCTACCGACACGTTACCCAAAATTCTCAAAATGAGTTCGAACCATAAATCTTTCTATCAATTATCCACAACAGAGCTAGGGAATTATGACAGAGTCAAATGGTTAACCAAATTAAACGAAAAAATTCGTATAAACGGGAAGATAGGTATAGGCGACGACAATTTCACGGGGACCGAGAAGAACGCGATCAAACGAATTTTATCATTTCTGAACGATACCGTGAAAGAATTAAATTTTGCATGGGAACCAATCCAAACACATAGCGACGAAGAAGTAGACAAGTTATTAAGAGAAAATCACGATTTAGTAGGACATCTGGAATACAAAAAACGTACTACCGCATTCGTGAACGACATAGAGTACCAGATATGATGAAACGCATACAACAACACATAGAATCATGCAACACCTGCCAAACACCTAAAACTACACTTATCAGACCGCGCGAAGAAGCTTGTATCACGGACACGCCCCTCGAAGCGAACGATAAAACTGCTATGGTCTTGTTAGGCCCATTAAAAAAAACAAAGAAAGACAATCAGTACATTCTATCCATACATGACGAACTGACTAAATACAGTTCCGCAGATTCAGGCTCTAACATTCAACTGAACGTCACGCCGCTGCTATTGGTGATATGTCGACAATTCTGTGCGCGTTATACTCCACATTTGCTGCCAAATGCAGCGCACATTTGCCGGGTTTAGCTATGTCAACTCTGGTCCCAGTCAAATCCAATGTAATTACTGTTCAGCACATTCAGGCTTCCTTATTCAACTGAACGTTCCGCCGCTGCCATTGGTGATATGTCGACAACTCGATGCGCATTATACTCCACATTTCTTGCCAAATACAGCTCACATCAGCCGGATTGAGCTATGTCAACTTTGGTCCCTGTCAAATCCAATGTAATTACAGTTCCGCACAATCAGGCTTCAATATTCAGCTGAACGTATCTCCGCTGCTATTGGTGATATGTCGACAACTCTGTGCGCATTATACTCCATATTTGCTGCCAAATACAGCGCACATTTGCCGGTTTGAGCTATGTCAACTCTGGTCCCTCGCAAATCTAATGTATTTACAGTTCCGCAGATTCAGGCTTCAGTATTCAACTGAAAGTATCTCTGCTGCTTTTTGTGGTATGTCGATAATTCTGTGGGCACTATACTCCATATGTCCTGCCAAGTACAGCGCACATTTGCCGTATTGTGCTATATCAACTCTGTTCCTAGACAAATCCAATGTATTTGCAGTTCCGCAGATTCACGCTTGAATATCCAACTGAAAGTATCCCTGCTGCCATTGGTGATATGTCGATAATTCAAAGCGCGTTATTCTCCATATTTGCTACCAAATACTGCGGACATTCTGCTGATTATGTTATGTCAACCCTGGTCCCTCTCAAATCCTATGTATTTACCGTTCTGCATATTCAGGCTTCAATATTAAGCTGAACGTATCTCCGCTGCTCTTGGTCATATGTCGACAACTCGATGCGCATTATACTCCATATTTCCTGCCAAATACAGCTCACATCAGCCGGATTGAACGATGTCAACTTTGGTCCTTGTCAAATCCAATGCAAATACAGTTCCGCAGATTCAGGCTCTAACATTCAACTGAACGTCACGCCGCTGCTATTGGTGATATGTCGACAATTCTGTGCGCGTTATACTCCACATTTGCTGCCAAATACAGCGCACATTTGCCGGGTTTAGCTATGTCAACTCTGGTCCCAGTCAAATCCAATGTAATTACTGTTCAGCACATTCAGGCTTCCTTATTCAACTGAACGTTCCGCCGCTGCCATTGGTGATATGTCGACAACTCGATGCGCATTATACTCCATATTTCCTGCCAAATACAGCTCACATCAGCCGGATTGAGCTATGTCAACTTTGGTCCTTGTCAAATCCAATGCAATTACATTTCCGCATATTCAGGCCTCATTATTCAATTGAACGTCTCTCCGATGCTATTGGTCATATGTCGACAATCCGATGCGTATTACACTCCATATGTCCAGCCAAATACAGCTCACATCAGCCGGATTGTGCTATGTCAACTTCGGTCCCCTTTCAAATCCTATGTAATTACTGTTCTGCATATTGAGGCTCCAATAGTCAATTGAATGTCTCTCCGCTGCTATTGGATATACGTCGATAATTCAAAGCGCGTTATTCTGCACATTTGCTAATAAATGCAGCGAAAATCCTGCTAACTACAATATGTCAGCCATGGTCATATCCAATGTATCTACTGATCTGCATATTCAGGCTATAATATTCAACTGAACGTATCTTCGATGCTATTGGTGATATGTCGACAACTCGATACGATTTCTACTCCATATTACCTTCCAAATACTGCGCACATCAGCCGGATGGTGCTATGTCAACTCTGGTCCCTGTCAAATCCAATGTAAATTACACTTGCGCATATTCAGGTATCAATATTCAATTGAACGCATCTCCGCTGGTATTCGTGCATTGTCGACAATTCCATGCGCATTATTCTCTATATTTCCTGCCAAATAGAGCGCGCATAAGCCGGATTGTACCATGTCAACTCTAGTCCCGCTCAAATCCAATGCAATTACGGTTCCGCATATTCAGGTGTCAATATTCAATTGAACGTATCTCGGATGCTATTGGTGATATGTCGTTAATTCAAAGCGCGTTGTTCTCCACATTGGCTGCCAAATACAGCGCACATTTGCCGGATGGTGCTATGTCAACTGTAGTCCCGCTCAACTCCAATGCAATTACAGTTCCGCATATTCAGGTGTCAATATTCAATTGAACGTATCTCGGATACTATTGGTGATATGTCGACAAAGCGACGTGCGTTATACTCCACATATGCTGCCACTTACAGGACACAACATGCGGTTTGTCCTACGTCAACTCTGGGCACTGTTTTATCCAGGCTATTTGAAGTTTTGCATATTCATGCAGCAATATTCAATTGAAAATATCTCCGCTACTATTCTAGATATGTCGATAAACCGACGTGCGTTATGCTCCACATATCCTACCACTGACAGGACACAACATCCGGTTTGTCCTACGTCAACTCTGGGCACTGTCAAAACCAGCATTGTTGCACTTTTGTATATTCAGCCTTCAATATTAAATTGAACGCTTCTACGCTGCAATTGGAGATATGTCTACAAATAGACGTGCGTTATTCTCCACATTTGCTGTCAAAATCAGCGCACTTCAGCCGATTTGCGCTATGTCACTCTTGTCCCTGTCAAAGCCTATGAAATCACAGTACCGCATATTCAAGCTTCAATATACAATGGAACATATATCCGCTAATGTTCCAAATATATCGACAAACCGACGTGCGTTATGATCCACATATCCGGCCACTTACAGGACACAACATCGGGTTTGTCCTACGTCAACTCTGGGCACTTTCAAATCCAGCCTATTTGCACTTTTGCATATTTAGCCTTCTATATTAAATTGAACGCTTCTCCGCTGCCATTGCAGATATGTCTACAAATAGACGTGCGTTATACTCCACATATGCTGCCACTTACAGGACACAACATCGGGTTTGTCCTACGTCAACTGTGGGCACTGTCAAATCCAGCCTATTTGCACTTTTGCATATTTAGCCTACTATATTAAATTGAACGCTTCTCCGCTGCTATTGGAGATATGTCCACAAATAGACGTGTCTTATACTCCACATATGTTGCCTCTTACAGGACACAACATCCGGTTTCCCTTACGTCAACTCTGGGAACTGTCAAATCCATCCCATTTGCAGTTTTGCATATTCAGTTTTTAATATTCAATTGAACATATCTCCGCTGCTATTGGAGATATGTCGGCAAATAGAATTGCGTTATACTCCACATATGCTGCCACTTACAGGCCACAACATCCGGTATGTCCTGCGTCAACTCTGGGCACTGCTTTATCCAGGCTATTTGCAGTTTTGCATATTCAGGCTGCAATATTCAATTGAACATATCTCCGCTACTATTCCAGATATGTCGACAAACCGACGTGCGTTATATTCCACATGTGCTGCCACTTACAGGACACAACATCCGGTTTGTCCTACGTCAATTCTGGGCACTATCAAATCCAGCCTCGTTGCACGTTTGCATATTCAGGCTTCCATATTCAATTGAAAGTATCTCCGCTGCTATCTGCGGTATGTCGAGAAACCGGTGTGCGTTATACTCCACATATTCTGTCACTTATAGTATACAATATCCGATTTGTTCTGCGTCAACTCTGGACACTGTCACATCCAGCCTATTTGCATTTTTGCATATTCAGCCTTCAATATTACATTGAACGCTTCTCTGCTGCTATTGGAGAAACGTCGGCAAATCGATGTGCGTTATTCTCCACATTTGCTGTCAAAATCAGCGCACTTCAGCCAGTTTGCGCTATGTCCACTCTGGTCCTAGTCAAATGCTATGAAATCACAGTACCGCATATTCAGGTTTCAATATTAAATTGAAC
>JACXIM010008782.1:0-11470 GCA_014737505.1 Bombus sibiricus | reverse complement strand
TCTTAGTGTGTAGTCCTCTTTGTTAATGTCTTTCTCGATGGACTTTATCATTGTTTGGATGTCAATAACATCATCCATGAAGATTGCTGGGGGAGGAGAGTTTTTATGTGTGTGTTGTTTCATTGGTGTTTCCACTAGGACCATAGAATCGTCTGTAGATTCAAGTATTGAAAATCTATTGTGAGTGGTGACATTGTTTGTTGTCGTATCGTTTTGGTTAATGTTTGCTTTTGTTTTGATTGTTTCACGCTTTCGTTTGTTATTGTTAATAAATTCCGAGTTGTCCTTCTGCCACGGGGGAGGTAGCGCGGTGCAATTGTGGTTTTGCTCGAGAGAGCCTGGTCGCGATTCTTGTGCCATCATCGAGCTATTTAATTCAAAGTGAATAACTAGTCGAGAGGCTATGAGGCTATGATTTGGGTAGAGATTAGAAGCGTTGGAATTTTTCACTAATAAAATAGGAAACGCTTAGATTATGTCTATTACGATTCACTAGCACCGGATACGCGACACTAGATCACTGCGTCACAGAGCGCTAGACACACGTCTGCACGCTTCGGCACTCAACAGGAAACTCACGTTTGTATCTTGGAGGTAGTCCTACTGGAATGATGGAACTTCATAGTGTTTTATGCTGGTCTTGATGACAATTCCGGTGCCACCATTTATTATATAACTATTTATTTTCGGGTAATTTTTATCGGTGAAGTGAGTTTCAGATATAAGCATTATGTCAATTTCTTGTTGTTTTAGTTCGTATTTATGCTGAGCTAGACCGTTAGCATTCCAAAGAGCTATGCGTATTGGTTTTATTTTACGTCTTAGCGTATTAATTTGTCCACGATGATTGTAAGCAATGATAGCAAGTTATTAATTTGCTCCGTCTGTTTCACGATTAACTTTTTAAGTCTATTTAAGTTATCCGTGTTTTGTGAACTGGGCGCACTAATTTGTGATTGATCACTATAGATTTTCGGTCTGCTTTGATTTCCTTGAACTACCTGTGCAGAAGAGATTGAAGGGGTAGTGAATTTTTGTGGAGTAAGTGCTTGGTTGGTTAGGTCCTTAACTCTGGATTGGGGTACTTTATTTTGTACAAGGTCTTGTAAGCTGTGGAACCTTTATAGTTCGCAAGATACTCTCCTTGACAAAGGATGCACTTCGCAGGAGTTTCTGAATAGTTAGTGCACTGATCTGTAGGGTGAATACCTACACATTTTACGCAGCGGTGATTGTGGTTGCAATATTTTTGCGTGTGGCCGTACCTTTGACACCTTTTACATTGAACTATCTCTTTTTTTATAAAAGGTGGTTCAATTTTTACTACCGAATTCATTAAACGATTGATATTATAGGTTTCTTTGTTATTTTGGTTTTGCTTTAAGTCAATGAAGAATAAAGATAGCGAGTTTTTTGTGATTCTATGCCTTATATTGCGAATGTTGGTTACTTCATGGCCACGATTTAAGAGTTCGAGTTTCAGTTCACCTAAGTTAGCTGAGTGGTGGATGTTGCATAGTACCACACGAAAAGGTCTTCTTTCTTGTTTCAGTTGATATGTTTGGAAGTATGCGTTTGTTAAAACTTTGCAGATTTGAAGATCTGCGCAAAATATTAAACATATACTGTCTTTTATCTACGCTGACTGAAGTTTATAAAGAAAAATCACCCTCTAAAGTTCAAGCCCTAAAAGGCTATCACGAAAACAATTGAAAATAGACAAAAATTTGTTAATAAAAATGTTAACATATAGGGAAAATATACTACAATTAATAAGAAATTGCTTGAAGAGATTACGTCAGTTATGTCTATTCATATTGAGGTGGTGTTAGATGTATACTTCTCGTCAAAGAGATAGCCTAGGTGAGTTATCTGTAATTTCGCAATGACGCGTGTAAAGTTTTTCGTCTATAACGTATATCAAAACATTATGAGCACAGGATACGCAGTTTGCTGGAAATAAGTCACAATGTCGTAGATGTTTTTATACAACCAAGAAAAACTATTCCTAACTAAGGTCGAAATGATAGCACACTCCGTTAATATGTTTAGAAATTGCTCTGTAGTTCATGATCTATCAACGAGGAAGGATTACAGTACAATATTATATAAATTTAATATCAGACCCGGAGGAACTCCCAAAATGTAGTAACAATCCCGGACAAACCCCCAAGAATGTACTTCCAACCCAGGACTATCCCCTAGGACTGTACTGATATGAAAATGTGTTCTTTCCAGAGCAGGGACAAGGAAGGAAGGTTTGTTTGAAGCTAAGCTTAATTTTATTCGTACAAGCAATACTCAAAACAAAACGGGTTACACTATCGTCTTACGTCTTCCTGCATGTCTTACGGGCACGTCTTACCCTAACACTCGTCTTACAACTTCTCTCCTTACGGATACGTCTTACCCTAACACTGCGCGTCTTACGGGTACGTCTTACCCTGACACTCGTCTTTCAACCTCTGTCTTACTCTGACACTCGGCTTCCAACTTCTCCTCTGCTCAGGTCAAAAACTACTGACCATCAACCCTCGCATCCTTCTCCCATTCCATCACTCCATTTGCCTCGACGTCACCAAGGCATACCCTCTTAATTACACTCTCTTTCTCTCTTTCTCTCTTCCCAAGCACCCTGACGGTTCTTAGTTTACGACTTATTCTATTCATACTTAAACCTAGAATAGACCCAATGTGTACCCTCCTTTTCCCGATACATAAATATAGTATTGTACACATTGGGTCTATTCTAGGTTTAAGTATGAATAGAATAAGTCGTAAACTAAGAACCGTCAGGGTGCTTGAGAAGAGAGAAAGAGAGAGAGAGAGTGTAATTAAGAGGGTATGCCTTGGTGGCGTCCAGGCTAATGGAGTGATGGAGTGGGAGAAGGATGCGAGGGTTGATGGTCAGTAGTTTTTGGGCTGACCAAGACAGAGGTTGAAAGACGAGTGTCAGGGTAAGACGTACCCGTAAGACGCGCAGTGTTAGGGTAAGACGTACCCGTAAGGGAGAAGTTGTAAGACGAGTGTTAGGGTAAGACGTGCCCGTAAGACGTGCAGGAAGACGTAAGACGATAGTGTAACCCGTTTTGTTTTGAGTATTGCTTGTACGAATAAAATTAAGCTTAGCTTCAAACAAACCTTCCTTCCTTGTCCTTGCTCTGGAAAGAACACATTTTCATATCAGTACAGTCCTAGGGGATAGTCCTGGGTTGGAAGTACATTCTTGGGGGTTTGTCCGGGATTGTTACTACATTTTGGGAGTTCCTCCGGGTCTGATATTACATAAATTTGTAAGTATGGAACGCGGAAAAAAATTAAACGAGTCTGAAAAAAAGCAAATTCTAGAACTAAAACAGCAAAAGTTATCAATAGCAAAATTATCGAAAATAATAAGAAGAAGTCGTAAAGTAATACACAATTTCTTAAAAAATGTTAAAGATTATGGCAAAAAGAAAAGTACTGGTCGGCCGTCATCGTTATCTGATCGTGATAAGCGAGCAATTTTGCGCGCAGCTTCCAACTCGCAGTTAACAACGAAGCAAATAATGGAAAAATTTAGTGTTAGTGCAGTGTTTAAAGTGTTCGTCGAGTTCTACTATCCTGCAAAGATATTACGAGGCTAAAATTGAAAAAGAACCCTTCGTTAACAACGAAACACAAAGTAGAACGTTTGCGCTTTGCAAAAGAAAGAATGCATTGGAAAAAAAATGGATAAGGGTACTATTCTCAGATGAAAAAGATTCAACTTGGATGGTCCTGATGAGTTAAAATATTATTTTCATGACATAAGAAAAAGGACAATATCGGCAATTCGACGACAAATGGGAGGAAGCAGCGTGATGGTTTGGGCCGGTATCGGTTATTTCGGCAAGATAAGTATCAAGTTCATCGTTGGGAGAATGAATAGTATCCGATACATAAATTTAATCAAAGAACAAATAAATAATCATGCAGAACGCATTTCTGGGCCTGATTAAGTCTTTCAACAAGACAATGCACCTGTACACACATCGAAATTGGTCCAATCATATTTTGATGAAAATAATATATCTATTTTGCCGTGACCTTCACGCTCTCCGGAACTTAATATTATTGAAAATTGCTGGACAGAACATGTTCACGGCGTATGCGCGAATGGAAAGCAGTATCAACACGTACAAGAATTAAAAATGCAATTGTACGCGATTGGGATACGTTAAGTCAAAATTACATCCAGAAACTATATAAATCGATAGCAAATCGTACAATTGGCGGCCTCCCGCTGACATACAGGATGACGCAGATGCTCACCGGGCACGGAGCGTTCGGGGAGTTCCTGCTAAGGATTCGGCGGGAGGTGATTAATACGTGCCACCACTGCGAGGAAGAGGAAGGCACGGTCAGCACACGCTGGAGTTCTGCCCGGCGTGGGAGGAACCGCGCCGTGTCCTACGACTCAATATCGGCGAGAGTTTGGCTCCCGAGGCAATCGTAGAAGCCATGTTGAGGGGATAACAGGAGTACATCGCCGTCCGCTCCTACTGCGAGCTGATCATGCTCGCAAAGGAGCGTGCCGAGAGAGAAAGGGTGAGAAGACAACATCCATCGAGGGTGCCGTCGCGCCGAAGAGGGTCTGGCTTCCCCTTTGGACTTGCACGGCGGCCCAGGCAGCTTGGCTTTAGGAGGAGTGGTCCCTCCTAACGGCCCCAATCAACCAAGGATAACTCCCGATTACACCATCAGGGAGAAGACGAAGGAGTGCCCCAGTAGCTATACGAAAATAGATGGTCCCGGGACTCTCCTACCAATCATCAGGACGATCACCGTGGAGGTTTTAGCCGGTACGAATCCGGCACTACCCGGTGCCGTCTCTCTGAAGGGCGCGGGGCGCCTATGAAGGTTTCCTACACTGTTACGTCGTGCAAGACATAAGCACTCCATCCTTCACTACCTGGCAGCCATCGGCCTGTTTATAGTTGTCACGACCCTCAATAGACCCAAGGACCCGCCATAAAACGTTCCCTTTTTTAATTCCTTGTTTTCATACATGTTTGTCAGTCAACCTGATTATCCGGAAGGAATTTCCAATTCTGTAAGAGTTCGATTTATGTCTAGATTTCGGGAAAGGTCCTTGCGTTTATGAGGCGTCCATACAATTACGGAAAAAGCTAATATGTCCCTAACGGGACAGATGGTTTTTCCCATGAACAAAGTCACCCACGATCCACGCTGGTAAAAGACTTCTTCATTAGCGTGGGTCATAACCAATTGGCATCGCGGATCGTTACCCTCACTTCCTTGACGGAAAGTGTGAGCAACGAATGCACGTTCTTGGTTCAAAGGAACACCCATACCGAGTTTTCCTCCGTGATCAGATAAGAACGAAACTACCACTTCTTCTTGTACCTCAGGGGAGTCAATTGGGACTTCGTCTAAAACTAGCTTGTGCGTCGCCTGCGAGTAGCCTACCTGTCATTACCGAGTGTCTATCTTTAAAACCATAATTTATTCAACTTAAACATATACATCAGTGTAACTCTATCCTATTTACGAAGTTGTTGGAATAAACATTAATTTACATCTTTTAATTCAGTGTGAATTCAGTTGAACCACCCCTATTATCGTAACAGAAATCAGGGGATCGATCATTTCGTGGCGTCGATTATCTAATCGTAACGGGAATTTACGACTCCCGTTGACGTGTTTCTCGCGATCGCGTCCCTCTGCGATTGGTCGAAACATACACGAAAAAAAAATCGTACAATAGGAGTAATAGAAAATAAAGGGAGATGTACCCATTATTAAATAAGTATATAGGTTTGATAAGTAATTATTGTTAGTTACAATTTATGTTGATTATTGTTTTCTTATTGTACATGTGCTATCATTTCGTTCTTAAAATAAAATAATTCTTTTTTGTTACACACTAAACCTCATAAGATTTTTAATTATTTTCAACGAACCGCATATCCTGAGCTCATAATGCTTTGATATACGTTACAGACGAAAAACTTTACACGCGTCATTGAGAAATTAAAGATAACTCACCTGGGCTATGTTTTTGACGAGGAGTGTAAGTGCCCAAGAAATACTCTCGATGTTCAACAATATAATTTATTTAACAATCAGCAATCAACAATCTACAATCCTCGCTTCTCGACTATATTTGCTTCGCTGATACACTTAACCCTTCGCACTTCGCTGTTGAAAACCGAATGAATCTTTGGACACATTCTTTTCTTTTGTTGCCCCCCCCCCCCCGATATGCCCACTACGCACTCGTTCGTTAAACGTCCACGACCGTTGCTGCGTACGCATTCTTCCGAATATTAGGCGGAAGGACCGTAGGGGTATTGATAGCACATTAGGCACGTCGGCTTTGATGATATTACGCTTTGTGGCGCGAAGCCATCGGAAAGTTCGTCGAGTGCCTCCACAATACCTATTTATTGTATTACGCCAGCCAATATTACCATCGCTAACGATCAACGCTAAAAGAACCTTATTGGACGATTCGACAATAATAATAGCCGTCAATGGTATCGTTCAAGAGTGTTTATTCAAACTAATAAGCATTTGATTTTTATACATTCATATTTTCCTAATTTGACTACAGTTCATACCATTATATATACAAGGTGATCGACTGCAGATGTGAAAAATTTAATTGGTAATTTTTGAAGTACGAATAAAATAAAAATCAAGAATAAAAATATTACGTTTCCCACTTTATACCTGAGTTGTTGGCAATTAAAGATTGGTCGAAATATTCCTGTGCACGCGATAACCTCCTTACACAGAGGAAAGTAGCTCAACCTCAGCAGCGGGGTGCACAGGGATACTGAAATCGAACAACACATGGGCTCTCCCATGGTACGTTAGAAATGAGGATATTCGGAAGGACCTGGGAATACCAACGGTCCAGGAGGAGATTAGCAGATATGCGGAAAGGTACAGATTAAGAATAGCAACACACCCAAACCGGCTGGCTGCGGAAACGATTAACACAAGCATAGAAAGAAGACTAAAAAGGAAACACCCAGCAGATCTCGCAAAGGATATAACCTAACAAACACTAACCTAAACCTAACCATACTAACACTAACCATAACCTAAAACACAACTATGTATATTTAAGTTATAATATTTTACCAAATGTCCCACTGGACAAATTGTAAAATTACAATAATTAATATAAAAAAAAACATGGGCTCTAGCTTACCTCGTACAAGGCGTAGAGAAGAAGACTATAATATTCGAAGTCATAAAGCATCCTGCGCGACGTGTTGTAAGAAAAATCGTAAATTGTATTTCTTCTCTATTGCGAGTAAAATTTCGTTCACGAGCCTACATAATATTTGATGAAATGGATTCGCAACGATCTCCGCTTTCGTGTTATCAGCATTCTTGTTTTTCGGGAAAGAGCAAGGGAAAGTTTACTTCGACCAAGCTCTCACCCTTCAGTCGCGCCACGTGAATTTCTCGTAAATATTTTGATTGGCTTCACTGGATGAAAGTAGCGTAACCGCAGACAAATGCGAGTTACGTGCTTCTTATACAGATACAGATTTTATATGATTCGGATATCGATGAAGAAGGCAGCTTATTTAATAAATCATAGCAACTTATTTTCCTTTGTGTCATCAATAAGTAAATGTGATTTGAAGTATATCGCCGTATTTGGTCTTACGTTGATCAGCAAAATTTCGCAAGTACGTTAGTAAACATTTAATTTTAAAGAATTTTAAAGAAAATTTAATTGTTGCATTAATATTGCCTCATTGATATTTGAGTCCGGATCAAATTACATTACTCGACCATCCAATTTCTGGGTCAAAAGGAAAGGTAGCAGAGAGAACAACCGAGTATTGAATAACGTACACTGCACTAAACCTTGAATTTCAATTAACGCCAACTATGGCGTTACCCGCATTCTTCCAGCTTTTTATAATAAATACATACAGCGTCTACAATTCCTTTCTCTAATAATTTATTAAGTAAATAAATCATATGCAGGAAATTTGCAATAATCGCAACACATTCGTGACCTAAATCCCGCAATTACAGAGTAAGATAGAAGTAGAAACGATTCTATTCCTGAAGCCAGTGACAATGAAGTATTAAACATAGCGAATGTGGAAAAGAATAATGCGAGTGACAGAGAAAGAGAGAGAGGCTAAAAGTCGAAGCATTCGGCATCATATAAGATATGAAGCCTTGTAATAAGTTGAGACCTTCTTCAGTTGAAAAATCAAACTTTCTTATTTTTAATTTGTAATGAAAAGATCTTTTACCACCCGTTTGTTAGATGTTTCCGACTAAAATGACAAGAAGCACGATACAATTCGTAGGATCTAAAAAACTAACAACTATATTTTTAAAGAAAGTGATAAATAAAATAAGGGAAATATATTTTATCACAATGCAGGATATTTTACTTGAACTTAATAATATAATTACGTAATACATACTATTACGTCTGGTGACTCTCTACAAAACCGGGCCCCACGCTGCGGGCAAGATGGCAGCCAGATAACCACACACCCTTATTGCGTACCCTCAATAGTCTTAAGGACCCACCATAAATCTTTAAATACCCTTTAGATTGAAGTATTAGATTCAACTAGAATCAAACATACTATAAACTCTTATAATCCAAGTTACAGTACCACGCCAAAATAATTTACTTATAATTCTCAATGAGAATTGATTGTAAAAAGTCTACCAAAAAAAAAAATTCTTTTTCATAGTTAAGGTCCTTCAGACCAAACAACTATCTTTTATTTCAATTGTTCCTTAAATTTATTGCCTACTACGAGAAGATACGGGAAAGTTGGTTTTTCTCACGTGCGGTATCTTCCGCTAGCAACTTTCTCTCAGCGGCGGCTAAGACCCTTCCTAGTCCACCAACCTTATTATCCAATCAGAAGCGATGTCTATTGTCCTTACTTTCCTAGCCAAAATTGTCATCAACAAATCCGATGGTGCCGTGCGCTAGACACACCCATCACTAGCTTTCCTCCACCATAGAATCGTCGCCAAACTTCACTGATTCCCCAACCTTAGAACAGTCAACATCTCTTTACCGGGTTTTCACCCGTCAATCACTTATCTACTTCACTTATATTTACGCAGCAGCGTAACTAGCTTCGATATAAAGTTGTTGGAAATATATAATATTATAACATGTTAAACTCAGTGTTATACTCATTGAACCACACCTATTATCCTAACAGAAATAAGGGGATCGATCATTTCGTGGCGTCGATTGTCCAATCCTTACGGGAATTTACGACTCCCGTTGACGCGCTTCTTCGTGATCGTGTCTCTCCGCGAGTGGTCATAACACATAATCCCTTCGATGCCTTTTCATAGTTTCTTTTATATAGAATCAATGTTACATATGTATATTTCAGTTCACTTGCGTTTGTTTCAATTTATTTTACTACAAACAAGGGATCTTTACCATTTAAAATATAATATGACTAAAATATCTTGCATGGCTAATGTAATCACCGCGGAGCGTATTTTCAGCTTTCATAAACTCGAAAAGTCAAAGCAAGTTCTAACAATAACTTATGAAAAACCGTTTCTAAACTCAACTTTTGCCAAAAAAATAGCCGGAATTTCATGCAACTATCATACGAAGCAGAATGTTCCGATCACCTCGACTGACTGGTTGTAAATTATTGAATAACCACAGTAATGAACTATTTTTCCTGTGTAAAATGTAAAATACAAATTAAATATTCAAAATCTTCATTTAAACTATTGTAGTAAATGACCTGATAATATTTTTGTTATATATGATACTGGTAATGATGAATGATAGTTAATAGAAGACACAATTGAATGCAGAATAACAAGGAATCTCCTGTTACCTGTTGCTACTTCCACTGCGTATTCTTTACCAAAGATCGAACAATAATGCGTCTTCACGATAGTAGATTCCGACAAGTCTGTCACAGTACTGCAATGATCACGATGTAATACTCCTTTAGATACTTGTACTTTTAATAACATCACCCTACTACCGAAACTGTATAATGTCATGCATGAATGACTCGATTAACATTTTTATTAACATTTTTATCTCCAGAACAAAGGAAAAAATAGATTAAAACATTTGAATTGTAATGACATTTCCATTGTATATAATATTTTATTAGTTAAGATGAAGGCGAAAATATTTGAATTGCAAATTCCATTTCATATTGCGAACGACCTATTCTGCTGAGAGTAAATAACACACAGTCAGTGTGAAACATATTCATGCAATGCTTCAACAAAAATTAAAATTATGGTACAATATCGTTTAGTAAGAAATTTTTGCAAATGAATAATATTTATATATTCTTACAAATCTCAAAAGCAAAAAAAAAAAAATTCGATACATATTCCTGTTGTGAAAATATTAATAAGTATCTAGCTAGTGATAAAAATATATGTTACGTTGCGCAAGGCATCTGCACTCCATCCAGCGCTGCTTGACCACCGACGGTCTACGCACCGTCCTTCCGACCCTCAATAAACCCAAGGAACCACCGTAAAACGTTAACATTTAACGTCATTGTTTCAACATATGTTCTCAATTCATATGTTTGGCCTGAAGGAATTAGTCATCCTAGAAATATTTTCGGTTTATAGCCAGTTTTAGAAAGGCCCTTGGGTTTATTATATGCTATTAAGAATTAGAAAGCAGGTAATGACTTAGCGAAAAAGGCGGATATTTAATTAACGGAAAATCCGGGTTTTTCCCAAAAACAAGGACATCAACTAGCAACATTGGTAGGAGGTTACACCCCCTCTCGTCACTCATTAACATTTACGTGAGCCAATGGACATCGCAGATCGTTGCCCTCACTCTACTAACGAAAAGTGTGAGCAACGAATCCGCGTCCTTAGTTCAAAAAACCACTCCCACACCGAGCTTTCCTCCGTAATTGCATGTGAGCGAAAAGTCAGTTCGTCGTTTCAATTTGTTACTTCTGATTCCACACGAAGTCCTCGCTCTTACGGAATATCGCATCACCGAATATCGTCTCCGTTCTGTACATCATATCTATCGGTGTAACTCGTCAGTGTAATAATTGTTGAAATATATAAAATTTATAGCTCTGTGACTCACAGTGTTATACTCCCTCAATTACCCCTATTATCCTAAACGAAATAAGGGGATCGATCTAATCGTAATTCTTGCAATCGTAACGGGAATTTACGACTCCCGTTGACACGTTTTCTCGCGACCGCGTCTCCCCGCGATAGGTCGAAAATACAATATATGTTTAATATATATGTAGTATCGGACCCGGAGGAACCCCCAAAATGTAGTAACAATCCCGGACGAACCCCCAAGAACGTACTGATATTAGTGATTTATTTAAAGTAAATGGATTGTACAGGTGTTAATTTGACAGAAAAACGATGATTGTTTAACATGAACTAGAAACTAATAATTCAAACAACTCAATGGTTCATTTGCAACTCT
>JACXIM010008781.1:0-11467 GCA_014737505.1 Bombus sibiricus | reverse complement strand
ACGGAAGGGCATGGAAAGGGCCCCGTCTAACCTAAGACGAGTGAAAGCCTCCTGCGGGCCTAACTGACGAGGTAGCATGCACTGGGTGCCATGCGCGCTGGTTGGGCGTAATCCCAACCCCTATGGCCCTAGGGGTGCCCGGGTACTGTGTAGCATAATAGCCAAGGAAAGTACCCGTCACCAAAGAACGACAACTGTTGATTGAGTCGGACCATGCGATTGTAACGACTGTATGTAACGCGGAAAGGTAACGACTCAAGGGTAACGACCCTATGCAAGGACTAAATTTGCGTCACGATGATGCTGCGAAGGAAGACTGTGATGAGGGTGTGTCTAAGGATGGGAGATCATCAGATTCGTTGAGGAAAGCTTTGGTTCGGAAACTGAGGGAAATGGACCTCGTAGTTAATTGGTGAATTTTTGTGTTCGTCGTTGGAAAAGGATGCTAACTGCCCTTGAGAGAAAGTTGCTAGCGGGAAGCATCGTACGTGAGAAAAAGCAGATTTCTCGTGTCTTCCCATAGTAGGTTGTAGACTTAGGGGCTGGTAAGACAAAGACAATTTGTCCCTTGGCTAAAATAATACCTAAGAATTATAGCGGGTCCTTAGGCTAGCTGAAAATATTCTGTACGAATATATCGGCATCTGGCAATCATCTTGACCGCAGAAATAGGGTTTTTGTGTAGCGAGCCACGGGGTACAAACCGTTGGAATGTTTACTGTCGAGTGCCGCCACACTATATAACGTAATACTATATAACGTAATATTATATAACGTAAGTGTTCGGAATTTAGTCGGCCATCCGTTTTATGGCACGGACAGGCCCATTTCCCTCGTTAGGAAATTCCGAATTACCGGCCCTTCCAGGACTGTAATTCGTAATGTGAATGGCCGCCGGTTAATGACACGGACAGGCCATTCATCTCGTTAGGAATTTCTGAATTACATGTCTTCCCTGGGCGGTAAACATAATGACCTGAGGCCAGGGAAAAACCCAGGGGCATGGTGGAGGGAAGAGATCCGACGGCGGGAGGAGAGAATCAGGAACGGGGGAACGCAGTTCATCTACAACCATCGAACAGTACGGACTCTCCACGACAGTATTCCTCTGTTAGTTATCCAACTATTATAAATAAAGTGCGAATAAAGCACTTGAGTTATTTCATCTCCTCCACCTTGAACGTTAAGTCATTCGAGGTACGCGGTATCGACCGATCGGTTTGACCTGACCGGTTGCTCTTTAGTCGATAATTCGCAACATATTGGTCTATCGAGCCGGATCCGGTGCCGTTGGAGGAAGCCTCAGTCCGAAGAAAATAAGAGTGTTAGACGAATCGCATCTACGCGAGTGCCACCTTCGGGAAGAAACACCGTTGACGCTAAGTACACCGCTATTATCCCGCTGCACAGTGACCTGCGTCGGAAAACAGCCGGGACAGCTCTGGTCGCGTGCCATCTTCGTGAAGAAAGCACCTTCGACGCGAAGTACACCGCAAACATATCGCTGCATAGCGAGGAGCAGCAGACACATCAAATCGAACGAACATCCAAGGTAAGTGCACATATTTGTTGAGTCACCCCTTCTCTAATACACAGTGTAAAGGCATTCAGCTATACATATAATATGACGCCCAATGAGGAAGAACGCATGAAACAATTAAAACATAAGAGGGTAGTGTTCACTAAAGAATTAGCAAATTTTCAAGCGGTACTTAATAACTAGAAGGAGGGAGAGTCAATAACCCTCATTCAATACCGTTTGGTCGACTTAGAAACAAAATATGAGACATATAGCAAAAATCAAACCGAGTTGGACGAGATAGACCAAGGTCGGTCACTAGATGAACGCATGGCCATAGGGTATAGATTTCTGCAATGCAAAGCAGACGCGGCGGACTTAATCGAGAAAACTGCAAAATAGAACAGACAACCAACTGACAAAAATATGATGAACTCACCGAGCACATCGTATGCAGATGTAGTCGCAAATGAAGCTGTTCTACCTAAAATACAGATACCTACATTTTCAGGAGCCTACGAAGATTGGCCAGGGTTTGCAGATCAATTCCGTTGCCCAGTCCACGATAACTCCCGAATAGTTGATTGTAAGAAATTGATATATCTCCGCTTTTGCCTAAAGCAGGAAGCGGCTGATGCAATAGCATCATTGGCAAACGCAGCTCTTAATTACCCGGTTGCATGGGAAATTTTAGAGAGAGTATACAACTAGCCTGCCAAAATCGTATACAGCCATTTAAAGGCATTGATCGAGGTATCTCCTCTAGAATGTCCATCGCATCAGGGCATAAAAACGTATGTTAATAGATTAAAGACACATTACAAAGCTCTGCAAGCCCACAACGGATACAATGTTATTATATTTGTTTACTTCCAAGCTAGATAACGACACACAGTCACGATGGAAGGAACGAATAGAGGATAAACCTTTTCCTAGCGTAGGAGAATTATTCCAGTTTTTGCACAGTCGCGCCAATGCCTTAGAACCAATGAACGCTACATATCATATGCAATCACGCCCTACAACCCGCGCGTATAATGCACGTGTCAATAGCCAAGACAATGCACGTAAGATAGCGCCGAACCAGACATATCTAACCCAGCCCCCAAGCGTTTGCAAGGTTTGTAATGGACCGCATGCAGTACGGAATTGCAAAAAATTCTTATCACTGTCAGTTTCGGAACTATCAAAGCAGGTAAGGGAGAAAAACCTCTGTTAAAACTTTCTGCGTGACACTCATTCGGTGGGCGAATGTACATCTGGAAACTACATTGTATGCCGTAAGAAACATCACACTCTTCTACACGCCGATCGGGAGAATGCAAGACAACCGAATCAGACTAATTTAGAATGTTCACCAGGAATGTTCCCGAATATTATTTTATCCACAGCGGTCATAAATATCAATGATCAAACCGAAAAACCGCAACGATGCAGAGTCCTGTTAGACTCCTGTTCTCAAGCACAATTCCTGACAAACGATTCATGTCAGCGGCTAGGGCTAAACACCAAAAGAGTCAATATACCTCTCTGTGGTGCGAACCATATGACCTCGCACATCAATCGAATGACTCGAACCAAGGTGCATTCACGAATCAATGACTATACAGCAGAATTAACGTTTCTGGTGGTCGACAACGTGTCACAAGCAATACCATCGGAAAATATTGATCGGGACAAGTTGGATTTACCAGGTAAGATTCCATTAGCCGATCCACAGTTTCATCGAGCAGCTGAGGTGGACGGTCTCATTGGAGCACAACTATTTTAGGACCTCCTTCGCGAAGGAAGACTTGATTTAACAGATAAAAACCTTCAGTTACGAAATACAGCATTAGGTTGGATCGTCACGGGCGATACGGGCACAAGGAAGCAACCATCAAAGGCAACTTGCAATGTAACACTTCACGAAGAAGTGAACAAATTCTGGAGCGCGGAAGAAGGTTCTTCAAACAAAGTTTTATCTCCAGAAGAACAAGCCTGTGAACTGCATTACAGGAATCACACAACTCGAGAGTCGACTGGGCGATACAATGTCCGATTGTCATTTACAATCGAATGCTCCCAGCTAGCAGGGTTAGCTCTAAGGAGGTTTCTTTCATTAGAGCGCTCGCTTCATAGGAAACCTACATGCAGAGCCCAATATCAAGCATTTTTGGACGAATACAAGCAGTTGGGTCACATATCTGAGATTCCAAACTATAAAAAGCATGGCTGTTACCTACCTCATCATCCAGTCATCAAGGCAGATAGTGTCACGACCAAGGTGCGCGTCGTCTTTGATGCTTCTACCCGATCATCATCAGGAAAATCGTTAAATGATCTTTTAGTGATAGACCCTGCCATCCAAGGCGATTTATTCACCTTGATTATACGATTCCGGGCATACAAATAAGTCATCGCAGCCGATATTGCGAAAATGTATCGGCAAATAAACATTCACCCCGAGGATCGTTGGTATCATAAAATTCTTTGGAGGCAAAAAAAAACAAACGACCCAATAAAAACATATCAATTAGATACAGTGACATACGGCACAGCATCCGCACCATACCTGGCAATACGTACCCAACACCAGTTAGCACAAGACGAAGAGCAGAACTATCCGATAGGGGCACGGGCCTTAAAACGGGATTTTTATGTTGACGATTTGCTGACCGGGGAAAACACGCTTGAGAAGGCGAGTTTGTTACGGGATGAACTCATAAACATAACTAGAAAAGGGGGATTCGAACTCAGACAGTGGGTATGCAATGAACCAAAATTAATAGATTCAATACGCAGGAAATCATATGCGTCGAAACACCTCTTGCGAGACGACAAGGACAGCAAGAAGACGTTGGGACTACAATGGAAAGCTACACAAGATACTCTAGGCTACTCCTTAAAACAAGAGGGACAGGTGTACAAGGCGACAAAAAGAACAATACCATCGAGAGTGAGTAGCTCAGCTCTTCGACCCATTAGGACAATTAGGGCCGGTAATAGTCCAGGCCAAATTAATGTTACAAGAATTATGGAAATGTCAAGTAGAGTGGGATGAGGCTGTACCACACAACATTCATGTAGCATGGTTAAAGTTCCAAGAGCAGTTACGAAAAATTAACCAAGTTACCATCCCTAGACGGATCACTATAGATAATAGCGTCACGTTACAAATACACGGATTCGCCGATGCGAGTGAGCGAGCATACGGAGCGTATATTTACCTTCGTAGCACAGACAACCAAAACAATCATTGGTGCTGCTCAAAATCGAGAGTAGCACCGCTAAAAACGTAATCCTTACCCAGATTGGAGTTATGTGCGGCGACGTTATTAATCCAATTATTCAGCAGCGTTACCAAGGCTTTAAACTTTGCAGTTCAATCAACCACTTTTTGGTAGGACTCGACGATAGTACTACATCGGATAAATACATCACCTCACACGCTTAAACCTTTCGTTGCAAATAGAGTCACCGAAATTCTCCAAAGGAGTAAAGTAACGCAGTGACGACATTTACCATCAAAGGACGATGCGGCGGACATCTTATCTCGAGGATTAGACGTGGAAATACTCGTACACCATAATATGTGGTATCATGGTCCATACTGCTTAACCCAAGTCGAAACCACATGGCCCGATAATGACCTACAGCCGATAGAAGTACCGGAGAAACGAAAGATAACAACGTTAAAGACAAATATACCGACCCAAAGTCAAATACTGGAAAGATTCTCATCATTCACCCTACTCCAACGAGTCATTGTCTATTGCCTTAGATTTTACAACAACACTAGACAGCAATCAAATCGCAAAGGAGATCTAACTATAGAAGAGCTACAGCAGGCAAGCAAGAGAATCATCAGCATGCTTCAAAAAATGGCATTCTCGAGCGAAATACAAGACTTATTCACTAAGGCAACTGCAAGCGAGACAAATAGACTAATCGCGTTAAACGCACTCATGGATACAGAAGGAATACTAAGAGTGGGAGGCAGACTATCACAGTCAGAGCTGCAATACGAGCAGAAACACCCGGCCGTATTACCACAACATCATCATGTCACAAATCTAATTATTCGCGAAGCACATATAAACCAGGTTCACAGTGGCGATCAAGGCACACTAAATGCAGTGAGACAAAAGTTCTGGCCAGTCAACGGGAGAGTAGCGGTAAAAGCAGTAATTCGACAATGCGTTCTGTGCCATAGATTGCAAACCAGAACCCCTCAGTATCCGATAGGCCAACTTCCAGCAAATCGGGTTAAATTCTCGAGACCCTTTTTGGTGGTAGGGATTGACTATTGTGGTCCGGTGTACATCAAAGAGAAAAAACATCGAAACACAAAGCGATTGAAGACTTATGCAGCAATATTTGTGTGTTTCAGCACTAAGACCGTACACGTAGAAGTGGCCAGTGACCTTACCTCTGAAGCATTTATTGCAGCCCTAAAAAGGTTTTTCGCTAGGCGAAGAAAATGCACGGACATTTATAGTGATAATGGCACTACCTTTACCGGGGCAAACAAGGAACTACACAGAGTCATTACAGACATAAATTCAGAAGGGAACACATCAGTACGAAATTACTTATTAAACAATAACATAAGATGCTATTTCATCCTACCTCGCACCCCACACTTTGGAGGATTATGGGAAGACCCAGTAGAAGCAATTAAAAATCACTTGGTTCGCATTATGAAGGAAACGCTCTTCACGTATGAGGAATTAACGACGTGCATGATCGAAATTGAAGGTACCCTCAACTCGCGACCATTAACACCATTATCATCGGACCCCAATGACTAACGCCATCAGTCCACTAACGCCCGGGCACTTTCTGATAGGTGATGCAATAACTAGTATTCCTGAGCGCGAGTTTATTAACCAAAAACCTGGTCGGCTGTCTTCATGGCAACGAATACAGCAAGTGAGGCAACATCTGTGGAACAAGTGGCATAAAGAATACTTAAATCAGCTGACGGACGGAAAAGGCTGACATAAGCCGGAACACGTAGAATTCAAGGAGGGCATGCTATTCATACTAAAGGAAGACAACACTCCTCCACTACAGTGGCCTATGGGTCGGATAACAAAGTTGCATCCAGGAACTGATGGAGTCTCCCGAGTATTTACGGTGCGAACAATTAACAGAGAATTCAAACGAGGGGTCAATAAAATAGCACCCTTACCGATCGATAACGATAAACAAGAACAAACAAATCGGATAGACACAACTGCCAACAATTTTTGAACGGGACCGTTCCAGGGGGTCGATATGTTCGGAATTTAGTGGGCCGTCCGTTTTATGGCACGGACAGGACCATTTCCCTCGTTAGGAAATTCCGAATTACCGGCCCTTCCAGGACTGTAATACGTAATGTGAATGGCCGTCCGTTTATGACAGCCCAAAAATGTGGTAACAAACCCGAACGAACCCCCAAGAATGTAGTATCAATCCCGGGCGAACCCCCAAGAATGTACTGATATCAAAATATGTTTGGTCTAGAGCAAGGACAAGGAAGGATGGCTTATTTGAAGTAAAGTTTAGTTTTATTCGTACAAGCAACACTCAAAACAAAACGGACTACAATATCGTCTTACGTCTTACTTCGCGTCTTGCGAGTACGTCTTACCCTAACACTCGGCTTCCAACAACTCTCCTCTCAGGTCAAAAAACTACTGACCATCAACCCTCGCATCCTTCTCCCACTCCTTCACTCACTTAGCCTTGACGTCACCAAGGCATACCCTCTTAATTACACTCTCTCTCTTTCTTTCTCTCTTCCTCAGCACTCTTACGGTGCTTAATTTGTACCTTAAACTTACGACTTATACTAACCCGAGAAATTCGAAATTAAACATACAGTAGACCAAGCGTGTACCCCCTTTTTCCCGATACTACATTCGGCCATCCTGCAATAACATCTGCCCTCAGATATTGTCTTCAATTCCGCTGCCGTCGGATGCGTCATGTTCGGTGTTCATGACCCAAAGCTTCATAGAATCGGCAGTCGTCGATGTTAGTTTAGGCCCTTCATGCTTCCCTACTTTCTCCACAATGTAGCGGTCATTCCGCATTGTACGCACTACCCGGTACGGACTCAAAAATCTTCCCCGGAGCTTTAATCCTGAGCCAAACTGTATTCTCTTTATGACCACTAAATCTCCGCTTAGGTACTGGTTCGCACATTTTCTTCTTTTATTGTAGTGCCTTCGTTTTTCCTCTTGAGTCGCAGCGATCTTCCTTTTTGCGTCCGACGGTGCCAGTCTTCACGGTCTTTGTACTACGGTTTGATCACTTTTCAAAACGATCTTTTCAGTTATGCCGACGTCCCGCCGCTTCTCCGGCTTGTACCTCCTAATGATATCGCGAATCGGTTCAGGATAATGCGGTTCCTGTACGTGCTCTGAATCTATTTCTTCAGTCTGTTCTACTATGTTGATTCTAAACATGTTCGGCGCGTCTTTGTCAGTCTGTTCGTCAAGTCATAAGAATGTCACCTTGCCGCGCTTGAGCCGCAACTCTACCTGATCCAAGAAATCAGTACCTAATAACAGACTGTCTTTCGACAATATTTTGTTTGAAACAACATGCAGAGTGACTGGAAATTCACACCCATCGACCGTCATTACCTTTGTATATTAGCCCCAGGTAATAAGAGCCAGAGTCGTTATCGGAATAAGAGTAGTGGGCGCATAGTGAATCGTCGCTGGAACTATACATCTTCCTTATACAATCGAAGTGACGTTAATTAACACAAGTATGGATTGTACAGAGTTGGTAAATAACCGCGGCGATTAGACGCTGCTGACAGTGGTCTAAGGTTCGATAACGAATCCGCGGTCAACGGAATAGCGAACTTATTATTTTCAATCAAAGTCTAAGCTGGACTATATGTCGGAACAGATCGCAAAGACACCACGTAACTCGCTGATGAGATGAGATCCTCGGACTCGTCGAGGAAAGCCTTCGTTCGAAAAGTGAGGGAAATTGGTGTTGCTGTTAATTGGTCAACTTCCACATTGGTGGTTAGAAAAGTATGCTAGTCGCCCTTGAGGGAAAGTTGCTGGCGGGAGGCGCCGTTCGTGAGGAAATAGGCTTCCCCTATCTTCCCGTAGTTGGGACAAAGACTGTTTGTCTGTTTGAAGGACTTTAGTTAACTAAATCTTAAGATTTATAACGGGTCCTCAGGTTAGCTGAACATGTACTGTGGAGATGTGTCGACATCTGGTAATCATCTTACTGGAAGAATAGGGTCTGCATGTGGCGAGCCACGGGACAGAGACCGTTGGAATGTTTATTGTCGAGTGTTAGAACTATTTCCTTTTTAAGAGAAGCTATACTATTACTGCATACCTTTGTTAGACAAAACGTTCATCCCTTGACCACGGCTACGTTTGGCGACTGACTGTCGCCTCGAGCCCAAGCTCACTATCACAAGTTTTCGAACAATTACAATCGGACTGGGCAACTACAATTGTTTAATTACGGCTGTGGTATAATCTAGATTACAATGTTACGGGGTTTTTCCAGAGTTCCAAAAGGGAGGCTCCGGTTTCCTTCCATCTCCGACATATATATATACGTCGGATTATGGTTGGAATTGTGGGCGGCCAATGAACCTTCACTTGAATTTGCCATTGTAATTATAACTGGTGTTTTATTGATACAACCGGGTTTGTTATAATAGGTTACAAGTACTCGCGGCGGTCGGAAGGTAGGTATGTAGATGATGATGACTTCAAGTTCGATAACGAAACCACGGCCACGGGATTACAAACTCAACATAAAATAACACTACTACCAATAAACTCTCTCACAATAACTTCCTCGCTAAACCTCTCTAGAATTCTCAGCAATTCAGTCAGCAACTCAATCAGCAATTCGCTCCGCGACTAACTCTCTAGTCCAAAAGGAACTGCCCTTATATAGTCCTTTTCCCATAATTAATAATTATTCCATACTTCTGTTATTACACGTCCCTTGTGTGACTGTGGGTACGTTCGGTGACTCATTATGTCACCTCGAGCCTAAGCCCATCGTCATAAACCTTAAGCACCCATATAGCTATTTCTTAATTTATTGCTTACGTGTCGCCATTGTACAGGTCTGGATTAGGGTACTGGGCTTTACCCAAACATTTCGAGGGAAGGCACCGATGTCCTTTCATCTCCGACATATATATTGTGCGACAGCAATCATTACTTGAATGGTGGATGAAACGGGTGCACAGCTTCCGGCGAGTAAAATGCAGTAAAGGTAGCGTCCAAACGTTGAAATATCTCCAACAGGCACGAAATACCAGCGTTTCATAGGCAAAATGTTCGAATGATTGCATTTTACGTTGTATTGGGATTGTTCCAACGATGAAACAAGCGTGCACATAATTCGGTGAGTATAATGCAGCAAAAGTAGCGTCCAAAACTCGATATATCTCCAACAGGCACGAAATAACACTTATTTTTCCTCAAAACCGACGTACGATTTCATTTTGCGAGCTGCAGGGCTGGCTTCGACGCTGATTGTGGCATGCAATAAGTTTGGCGTGTAAAATGGAGTGCAAAAAGCGCTGAAACGTCGAAATATCTCAATCAGGATCTGAGATAACACGTATTTCTTATCAAAATCGACGTACGATTGCATTTTGCACGCTGCTGGGCATGCTGCGACGCTGATTGTGGCTCGCAATACGTTTGGCGTGCAAAATGATGTGAAAAGAGCGCTAAAACGTCGAAATATCACAATGCGGAACGAAGTAACAATTATTTTTCGTCAAAATCAAGTAAAAGATGGTATCTTGCGAGCACCCGGGCTTGTATCGACGCTGATTGTGGCGTCCAATACATTTGGAGTGTAAAATGGTGTGAAAGGAGAGCTAAAACGTCGAACTATCTCAGTCAGGATCTGTAATAACACTTATTTTTCCTCAAAGTCGAAGTATGATTGCCTTTTATGAGCTTCTGGGCTTGTTTCGGCGATGATTGTGGCATGCAATAAGTATGTCGTGTAGAATGGAGTGAAAATTGCGTTAAAACGTCGATATATCTCAATCAGTGTCGGAAGTAACACTTAGTTTCATTAAAATCAAGTAAAAGATCGTATTTTGCGAGCTGCCGGGCTTGTTTCGACGCTGATTGTGGTGTGCAATACGTTTTGCGTATAAAATGCAGTGAAAAAAGCGCTAAAACGATGAAATATCTCAATCAGGGTATGAAGTAACACTTATTTTTCATCAAAATCGACGTACGATTGCATTTTGCAAGCTGCTGGGCTTATTTCGACGCTGATTGTGGCGTGCAATATGTTTGGTGTATAAAATGGAGTGAAAAGAGCGCTAATACGTCGAAATATCTCAATCGGGATCTGAAATAACACTAATTTTCCATCAAAGTCGACGTATGATTGCCTTTTGCGCGCTCCTGGGCTTGTTTCGGCGCTGATTGTGGCATGCAACAAGTATGTCGTGTAGAATGGAGTGAAAGGTGCATTAAAACGTCGTTATATCTCAATCAGTGTCTGAAGTAATACTTAGTTTTCATCACAATCAAGTAAAAGATTGCATTTTGCGAGCTGCTGTGCTTGTTTCGACGCTGATTGTCTCGTACAATACGTTTGGCGTGTAAAATGAAGTGAAAAGAGCGCTAAAACGTCGAAATATCTCAATCAGGATCTGAAATAACACTAATTTTCCATCAATGTCGACGTATGATTGCCTTTTGCGCGCTCCTGGGCTTGTATCGGTGCTGATTGTGGCATGCAATAAGTATGTCGTGTAAAATAGAGTGAAAGGTGCGTTAAAACGACGATGTATCTCAATCAGTGTCTGAAGTAACACTTAGTTTTCATCACAATCAAGTAAAAGATTGCATTTTGCGAGCTGCTGTGCTTGTTTCGACGCTGATTGTCTCGTACAATACGTTTGGCGTGTAAAATGAAGTGAAAAGAGCGCTAAAACGTCGA
>JACXIM010008780.1:0-11242 GCA_014737505.1 Bombus sibiricus | reverse complement strand
GAGATCTTCAGTAAGGAAAAAGAATCTACTTTTCATATTCATATAATCGTCATTTCCACCACAGGGATCGAATAGTGTAACATTTTTTTATTATTATTTAATTTGTATTTTACAATTTGTCCAGCTGGACATTCGGTAAATTTTTCTACCTAGTGTAACATAACCAAATGTCAGATATTATCCAGATAACGTATGTTTCGTATAAATTTTTTCTAGATCAAACTTGCACCAACGCATTTGTAAAATCTTTTCGATTAAAATGAGACCAAACATGTAACGTTTAATTTCAATTATATTTACTTACCAATGTGCATTTAATAACTTTTAGCATAAGCAAATATGCTACGATTTGTATCGTGCTTTTTGTCATTTTGATTGGAAACATTTAACAAACAGTTGGTGAAAGTTCTATTCATTACAAATTAAAAGTAAGAAAATTTGATTTTTGAGCTGAAGGTCTCAGCTTATTGCGAGGATCCATATTTTATATGTTGCCAAACACTCCGACTGTCAGTCCCTCTTTCTCATCCTCTTTCACTCGCATTATTCTTTTCTACGTTTGCCACGTTTAACACTTCATTGTCGCTGGCTTCAGGAATAGGTTCATTTCTACTTTTATTTCACTCTCTAATTGTGGAATTTAGGTCACGAATTTGTTGCAATGATTGCAGATTTCCGGCATATGACTTATTTACGTAATAAGTGATTAGAGAAAGGAATTGTAAACTCTGTATGTATGTAGTATCGGACCCGGAGGAACCCCCAAAATGTAGTAACAATCCCGGACGAACCCCCAAGAACGTACTGATATTAGTGATTTATTTAAAGTAAATGGATTGTACAGATGTTGATTAGACAGAAGGACGATGATTGTTTAACATGAACTAGAAACTAATAACATAATAATAACTCGACATAATTTAAACGACTCAATGGTTCATTTGCAACTCTCAAATGAACCACACTCTCTCGACAACGCTAGCCACACTCTCTTGACAACGCAACTCGCACTCTCTCTGATTTCTCGATCCACACTCTCTGATTTCTCGTCTAACACTCCGCTAATTTGTCCTTCTCCCGTAGCGTCCTTTTGTCCCTTGTCCTATCCCCACCACGCACGTGCTCCGCAATCGCTTGTGGCCAGAGTCACGTAGGCCCTTTCCACGAAACGATAATAATTGTAATTCGATCGAAAGAAGGACAGACGACATACTTCGGCTTTCTCGCGACTTTGTTTATAGTTCGCTATCACTTTGGCCTATTCCACGATACTACATGTATTTATTTCAAAAAGCTGGAAGAATGCGGGCAACGCCATTGTAGCCGTTACTTGAAATTCAAGATTTAATTCAGTGTACGCCATTGAATGCTTGGTAATTATCACCGCTATCTTTCCCCTTGATCCATCAAGGCATTGGAATATCATTTTTTTCACTAAGACAGTCGTATTGAAAACAAGTAATCCATATCCAATACGGATAATAAATATTTTCATTTCCTTGCAATAAGGTTTCAACTTATGTTGATCGAAATAGCAGGCATCAATCCCTGTGAGTGTCTCACACTCACAAACAGTAACAGGGTAGACAAAACATCCTGCGTGCCACAGCCATTGAAACAGTAACCAGATAGTAACAGAATAGCCGCGTCTGATATAAATCCGACGATAACCCCTTCAGAGGGACCAAACCTTAGTATAAGAACCCTCCCAAATTAGCATTCAGCACTTTTTTTGTTATAACACTCTGAACCGTCACACTGTTGAATTCGTACAATATATTTTACTACCATATCTGAAGTTCAAATTTTTTACTTTACTTGTGAAACGTTCAAACTGCGACGCGAGGAGATAACCGGTGATCTGTTAATTTCGCGATTTCTTGTGTCTCTACGTGACATGAGCTTTGCGTATTCAAACAAAGTATTTCCCCACGACTTTTGAACCAATTCACACGTGATAGCCTCTTATTCCTAACTGCAATCATTGCCCTTCAAAACGTATTTCTAGTCTATCTTTTTGAATTAACTTGTTAACTCGTCGAATTAACTTGGAAACTCGACATCCCGCCGCGATCGAGTAGTGTAACATGCTCCAATGTTAAACATTAATTGTCACAATGTATCTAAGTACTAATTCAAAAGCAAAACTTTTTTATTTTTGACTTTTAAAAAATGAGGCTCTTACCAACGTATTTGTGTGACGTTTCTGATTAATATGAGACTAAACATGATATACTTAGAATTATAGTTACTTATTGATATGTATTTAATTATCATTTATTAAGTAAGCTAATATGCTTCAAAAAATATATATGTATGGTGTTATTTTAATCCCAAAAATGTAAGTAGCATATTGGTAAAAGTTTCATCGATCATAAATCTGTGGCGGCACTCGACAGCACAAATACCGCCACTCGACATTAACATCGGACGGACGACGGTAGCGCAGTGATTAGCGCACGAGGTTACGAACGTTCGGAAAGCGGGATCGAATCTCGGCGACCGAAGTCCGATTTTTCTTCCACGATTCTAAATAGGAAGAAAATACAGCAGTATCCCCGGCAAGCGACATCTACAGCCAGCAGCCTAACTATCATCACTGACTACATACCATTCCTCAAATCAAAAATAAGAAACAACTATTTCTCAGTTTTATTATTGAAGTACAGCTATAATAAAAAGTCTGGACTTAAAGTATTAGGGACCTTCCCAAACATTCCAAAAGAAAGGCCCCGATGTCCTTTCATCTCCGACATATATTTTGAATAGTACATTCCTTTACTGAAGATTCCAAGAAAATGAGCTTGTACAGACGCGCACAGATTTTCAATGCGAGTATTATTTCCTAATTATTACAAGTAGTTCGCATGCATAAAAGAAAGGGCGAGAAACTGAAGAAATGGCCAAGAAGGGAAAAGAGCAAGAAAGAGAAAGAAGTGACTAGTAGAGGTGAAAAATGGAGGGACACAGATGGAAGCAAGAGAAGAGCAAGAAAGGATGACAGTAGACGAAATTATAGAAGAAAGAAGGAAGAGAGAAATAGAAGAGAGGGGGAAAAGGATAAGGGAACCCAAATATAACAGACATTACAGAAAAATAACCAAAGAAGAGCTACCAAAGTACTTAGAAGGGAAGATGATGTGAAAGGACAGAAAAATTTTAGCTAGATTCAGATGTGGAAACGAGACCAAAGCAAGGGAATACTGGAAAGAAGAGTGAGAAAAAAGATGCAGACTATGTAAAAGGAAAGAAGAAGACCTGAGAAATGTAATAGAAGAATGTGAAATAACGGGAGGACCAAAAAACATGGAAAAACACTAGACTAAAAAAATACTAGACATGAAAAAAGACTAGAGAAGGACTAACAGAATTAAAAGCAATAATAGAGAAGAGAAGGACAATACAAGACGGGGAGGAAAGACAAGGAGGTAGTACAGCAAGGAGGCAAAAGAACAAAAGTGGCAATAGTGTGTAGTCATAAGTTGCAATAGTCATTAGTCATTAGTCATTAGTTTTAGTCACTAGTTTTTAGCCGTTAGAGATAGAATAATTTAAGGGAGTGCAATACAATAGAGTAGACAAGAAGGGAGGTAGATATATAAGAAGCGAAATAAGTGTAAGAGATGTAAAACCGAAAGTCCGTCCAAAGCCGAAAGGCACGGACTAAATAATAATAAATAACAATAAATAATAAAATAAAATACAAGTAGTTGGCAACATTATACGTGCATTGCAGCATTGTTCAGTGCATTTTTTATTTATGATTTTTTAATTTTTAATAAATAATCACATATTAAAAAATAAATAGAATTATATATAATGCTTCAAACTAACAAGGCATTTATAGCACAACGGTTGTTCGGAATTTAGTGGGCCGTCCGTTTATGGCACGGATAGGCCCATTTCCCTCGTTAGGAAATTCCGAATTACCTGTCCTTCCAGGACGGTAAACGTAATGACCCGAGGCCAGGGAAAATCCAGGAAAGGACCAGCCGGAAGGGCACGGTGGAGGGAAGAAATCCAACAGCTGGAGGAGAGAATCAGAAACGTGGGAGGGCAGTTCAGCTACAACTATCGAACAGTACGGACTCCCTACGACAGTATTCCTCAGTTAGTTTTATATCTATTATAGATAAAGTGCGAATAAAGCTAACACTCGAGTTATTTCATCTCCTTCACCTTGAACGTTAAGTCATTCAAGGAACGCGATATCGACCGATCGGTTTGACCTGACCGGTTGCTCTTTAGTCGATAATTCGCAACAACGGTCAAAAATGAAACGGGCTAGAACTTGAAAAAGCCATGAAACGTCTTAACTTTCCGCACATTTTATACACGTATGTCAACAAACAATTCCAAAATGAACAGAATAACGACTTCACATTATAATATACACGGCATTTTAAACGCTGAAGTTGGCGACATTACATATTTCGCGTTACTATTATTGTTATTATTATTATTATTATTATTAACGGTGAGGTCGGAGCTGAAATTTCTTTAACAAGAAAGATTGTATCGTAATTAATCAAAAAGTCACTTTTACTGTGTTTTATTATCTTACATTGATTACATTTTAAAACTTCCAACTTTGAAGACGAATATCTTCATTTCGGTAGCCTTTACGAAAATTAAAAATGTATAGATGATATATTAAATAACATATTGTCAAAATTTGAAAGCAATTGTAAGGATGCCAATCAGCACTACCAATACCTTACATGATAAATTTTGTATAACTTACCGAATAAAATGTTATGAAGATGTTACTAGAATTTCCCATATGAATGTAGTTATTAGAATCGATTCTTTCATCACATCAAATTGAACTTATTATTATTACATTGCGCAGAAACTGATACACACAATATTGGAAAATAACACACAATCATACAGAGTAATAAATACGACAGTTTGGCAAATGAGAAATATTGACAAGCAACTGATTAAACTTCTGCGTAAAAATAACCAGCCTAATTCATGGCATATCTTCACCGGTACTTTATCAAGTTTCGCGTTTGATTTATTATCGATTATTTCGAAACGAGTAAATTAATATATAAACTATCTGGAATAATTTCCGTACTCTAATATTTTCAACAACACAATCAACCTTAAACGTTTCAATTGGAAGAATTTGAAATCTTATATTTTATAAAGAATTATTAATCGTAATAGATATTGTTTCGAAAAGCACCAGTGGCCGATTAATATGAAATTTGCGGGAAGGCGGCGAGCAAATGGAAAATTTCAGCATGGGGTGTTTATTAGTTCTCGAGATATTAATAAAAAAAACGTACAATAGTATTCTATTTCTAAGAAAAATCATCGATTATAGATTAAACCCGTTTACTCATTTTATGTCGGAATGTATGTCGGAAACCGCTCTATGTAATTTCCGAGTAGAGTGGATTAATGTTCCTTCTAATCCTTTGCCTCGATAAATAATTAGTAAACAAAAGCACATATAAGAAATGTTTGTACAAAGTTCGCACACCATGGGAAAATCGCACACGTGCCACGAGTGTGCAAACTGATGCGAATTCTCAACTAGATGGCGATCAGTCAGGTTGCACCTGATCGGTTGACATCGCGAACCATGAACGCTGTTAACGCTCAAGGTGGAGGTAGATTAAAGATGCAGAATAATGTTACAGAGTATGACTGTATGCTGGAACCTGTTTGAAGACTTGTTTAAGACTCCCTGAAAAAACTTCTCCTGGCCCTCATATACTTGCTCTCTGTCTTAGGGTTTTCCTACTCACCATGGTTTTTGTGAGGTGGGAAACTATTCCTTCCAATCTTCTTTGGTGTTGCTGAATGATACCAGCTGTTTAGTTTAGAGCGATGCCATCGAACACTTAGGGTGTTAATTAGCTTCCTGATGAGGCGCGCATCTTCATGTTTACAATTTGGGAGGTAGGAACTTCGGACTTTCCCAAAAAAGGCAATTGTGGTGTCCGTATCGTAAACTGAGGGTCACCCAAAATCCCGAACACAGACTGCTCACAGAAAATTGAATATGTGATATTTGAGGTGTTCTTTTTAAAAGCACGGTTGGGTATGTGTATAGAGAAAACGAATGGGCTACTCACCAGATGTATTTAAAATTGCTTAGAACTAACATGCAAGGATAGTGTCAGTTCGTCAACAAAACTTAAAAGAGCTATTCAGCGGGATAAATATTATTTTTCATTCGGCATATATTACACATTAGTGCATAAATAGATACCTTAACTAGTCTTTCGAGTATAAGTTTAAATAACATTTTTGTTGCTTTTTTCGTGTTTCTTCATTTATTATTTCATGTATATGTATTTGCATATTATAATGTAGAATGAACAGTAATTTGTATTTGAATCGTTTGTTGTTTATGTAAAACAACGTACAGCCACATTCAGTAGCAGCTCAAGTATATTTAATGCACGTGTAGTTTTTCTCTGGACATTGCTATTTTCATTACGACTTTTTTGTGAATAGTCTGCACACTCGCAGTACGTGTGCGATTTTCCAACGTATGTAAACTTTGTACAAACACTGTCTATATGTGCTTTTGTTTATTAATTATTTATCGGGACAAAGGATTATAGGAGACACTAATCCTCTCAATTCGAAAATATAAAGCGGTTTACGATATGCTGTTATGGATTTTAATGAGTAAGCATAATCGATGATTTTTCTTAGAAAACTTTACGCAGGATGGTTTAAGTCTCCGAATGTCATAGTTTGTAGTACAAAATAAACGGCTGCCCATCTATCGTTCGATTTGATGATCACCGTGTACCCCGCTGCTTGAACTGACCTACTTTCGTTCGTGTAAGGAGATTTACTGGCGTACAGTGATATTTCGGCCGATTTTTAATTGTCAATAATTCAAAAATAAAGCCGAAAACACAATTTTTTTCTTCTTGATTTTCGTCTTATTTTAGCTTCAAGAATCAGCCTTTAAGTTGTTTTACATTGAACACCCTGTTCATACCATAAACAAAAGACGGACGGGTAAAAAATAACAGCGCGTATGCTGTCGCGGATGCACAACTGTATATAATTATATACATTATACATTGATAGAATTCATTTGACTGGTATCGATAATTTTTTCTGAATATCTCAGAAACTATAGAAATCCAACAGTTACATGTACAGAAAAAGGTTGTTTAGAGCCATATTCTCGATAATGTGATCAAAAGTCATCGAAATGAGAGAGGATGTAGCTGTTCTACAGTTCCACGTTATTCGTTTCAGCAAACGGTGGGCGAATTTCTCGAAATGCTATTTCACGGATTTGAAAATGATTTTTTTTTAATCATTTTGTCACGACGTATGTATGACAAGAAAAAGAATTTAAGTGAACGGTGCGATGACAGTGATCCTGAATAAAATAACATATTGTTGACGTTAGTACGGGCGTGTATCTGTAATTGGGTTTGTGATTATTAAATAGGAATGGGACTATGCTTCATTTTCTGACCTCCGCGCCATAAGGTGGCCGATCATGCGCAAGTAGAAACTAACGTTCAGCGAATGCATTCGCATATTATGATTCGTGAATATGTTGACACTTTTTCCTGTTAGTTTTTTCTGTTTTTGTGCTCTACTCGCGCATTCAATGCTGCGCTCGCTCAGATTTGCCATTCATAAAATTTATTAAAAAATTGCGAAACAGAGCAACACATTCCGTAATATTTAATACATATGTATATTGTACAAGGTGTGCAGAGAGTAAGTGTAAAGAGGATCTATCGTATCGTAATTTTATAATTTCGGATCGGTGAAGATTTGTAAAAAATAATTTGTTCAAAAACGATCTTGACCATGAAATTCAAAGTCTAACTTCCTTATCACTCTACTCGTCACGAGGAACAAGAGTCTCCAAAGAATCATGGGTCGCAAATGACCCCTTCTCTAATGTTAAAGTTCATATTGACATTTAGTTTTACTAAGGAAAATATCCTACAATCGATGAAGCAGCAGAAAATTATAGGTATATCAGAATACAGGGATAACGGAAGACTTTTACATGTAGAGAAAAGATTAACCAACGATACGATTTACAGTGACTAAGTGAACTTGGTGAGCAAGAAATTAATATTGCGACGTATCAAAGGTCAAATCGGCTGTGCATTCCTAAAGAAGAGATTAATTGTCGCCTTCGCCCATGCATATTTGCCAATGTGTTTATATATAGTACGTTGTGTTGAGAAATGTTAAGTTGGTATGACCGCTAGTTTCTACAAGCTAAGTTGGTACGACTTCTAACGACGCTCTTTTGTCTTAGGAGTCGACCACGTGTTAATTATCTAAGTGTATCCGGTGTGTTCAGATGTTTTGTACGAGGTGGCGAAATATAGAAATTAAAATAGAATCTGTGTAAATCAATTAAATGTCGAACTCCAAAACCTATGTAATAACACGTTGCTCAATCAATCGGCGAATACAAGACAAAACTTACAATTTTAAAGTGTTCAAGCACTTCAAATATCTATGTCACTTGGCGAAATTCTTATCATTGGATGTTACTTAGGTTGCAACTACGCTTTTGGACTATATGATCAATGCAGTAACACTTCAATCAACAAATGCCAGCATTTGGACTCGCGAAAAACCACATGCAATAATTCGAAAGGATTACTCGAGAATGGAATTATGTGCCGGCATCAATGACATGTGCATTATATTTGCGATTTTTACGTTTATGACCTCGTAGCAAATTTAAAACAGTATGAAGTTAAAGCACAGGCGTAAACTCTACCTATTCCATACACGATTGCTTACGATTCACGTTATAGTCGACCAGTTCGTAAATTATTGAATGAAACGTTTGTATTATTGCGAACAGAATACAGACCCGCTCCTCATGGAGCACCCCGTTTACCATATTCGACACCACCGGACTTTGCTCACAATAAAATGCATGTAATTTATAAAATATAAGAAAATTATAATACTTATTAGTTTCAATAAATTCTCGAACGATAGCGATAATGGTTACTACTATTGTAGATTTATCTGTAAGGCGCGATAATGTCGACCGTCGTAATAAAGGAAAATATAATGGCAGAACATAAATAGAATATTTACATTAACTAAAAAGGATACCATATACATATGCATAGTACATACTAGCATTCGTGACAAAAAGTGCAAATTTTTTTCTTATATGCATTGATGGCGTAATTTTTCAAATAGACATTACTGAGTGATTTCTTCTAACAATTTTGAAAATTTCTTATTAACTGTAGTACTTTTCCTATACGTTTACATTTTTATTAACAAATTTTTGTCTATTTTTAATTGTTTCGTGGTAGCCTTTTAGGGCTTAAACTTTAGAGGATGATTACCCCTCATAAACTTGTTTTACCGCAACTAAAAAAAAAATACGTGTTTAATATTTCGCGCTGTTCTTCAAGTCTCTCGTTTTATTAGAATCAGAGTCTGCCCATTCACGACCTTTCCTTGTTAGTAAAGTTTCGTTTTGATTCCATTACGTTTTGCAAATATCGTGGCATTGAATTTATCAAATTGATGACTATTTTATAAAATATTTTTCCATTTTTTTAAGGAAACCTTCTTTAAACTTATTATACTATATTATAATATGATATATACATTGTATCCTATGAAACGTTATCTCAACGAATATATATTGCACATATATATTTAGCATTAGCTAGATAATTATTAATATTTTCAACATAGGAACAGGTATCGAATCCTTTTTTTTTTTTTTTGAAAAATATTTTGTAGACTTGTAAGAATATGTATATATTTTCCATTTCCTAAGAATTTCTTACTAAATGTTGATGTTGTACCATAATTTTAATTTTTGTTAAAGTACTGCGTGAATAGGTTTCACACTGACATTGTGTTATTTAATCCCAGCAGAATAGGTAGTTCGTAATATGAAATGGAATTTGCAATTCAAATATTTTCTTCTTCATTTTAACTAATAAAATGTTATATACAATAAGAATGTCGTTAAAATTCAAATGTTTAAATCTACTTTTTGCTTGCGAGGTGGATAAGTGTAGTTCGTGATGATAGTTGTGTTGCTTCTGACTGTAGATGCCGCTTTGCTGGGGTACTGATGTATTTTCTTCCTATTTAAGAATCGTGGAAGAAAAATCGGACTTCGGTCGCCGGGATTCGATCCCGGGTTCCGAACGTTCGTAACCTAAGACGCTAACTATTGCGATGCCGTCATCCGTTACTAGTTAGTGTCGAGTGGCCGTATTTGTGTTGTCGAGTGCCGTCACACTTGGCTTTGGAGATAAAAATGTTAATCGAATCATTCATGTATGACGTTATACAGTTTCAGTAGTAGGGTGGAGTTCTTAAAAGTACGAGTATCTAAAGGAGTATTACATCGTGATCATTACAGTACTGCGATAGACTTTTCGGGATCTACCATCGTGAAGACGCATTATTGTACGATCTTTGGTAAAGAATACGCAGTGGAAATAGCAACAGGTAACAGGTGATTCCTTGTTATTCTGTGTTCTATTGTGTCTTCTATTAACTGTATTCATCATTACCAATATCATATGAACTTTCGCACGTTCGCGGGGAGACGCGATCTCAAAGAAGCGCGCCAACGGGAGTCGTAAATTCCCGTTACGATTGACCAATCGACGCCACGAATCGTTCGATCCCTTATTTCTTTTGGGATAATAAGGGTGGTTAATTAAATATAACGCTGCGATTAACAGGTTATTTATATATTTGCAGAATCCAACAACTGGTGTAGTACAGAGTATGAATGTGATATAATAGTGTCACGACTCAGTACGTCCTGAGACTCGGCTCGTGTTGAATTGTTAGACTTAGACTTAGACTGACCGGTGATTCGAGATGCTTGATTTAGACTTAGACTGACCGGTGACTCAAGATGCTTGGTTTAGACTTAGACTGACCGGTGACTCGAGATGCTTGAGTTAGACTGCGACTGACCGGTGACTCGAGATGCTTGAGTTAGACTGCGACTGACCGGTGACTCGAGATGCTTGGTTTAGACTTACCGATTCGCTCTTATGTTTTTCCGGTGGAAAGTTTGGCGGGGGTGTGCTCTTTGAACCAAGAACGCGGATTCGTTGTTCACACCTTTCGTCAAGGAAGTGAGGGTAACGATCCGCGATGCCGATTGGTTATGACCCACGCTAATGAAAACGGATGTGAAGACGTCTCCCACCAACGTGGATCTTGGGTGAGCAATTTCCTAGGGAAAGCGGTCCTCTTCGGTAGA